>JASVEL010012667.1:0-109660 GCA_032618575.1 Nicotiana noctiflora | reverse complement strand
ACCTATCATGCCATCACATGAAAATATGAGAATCTCATAATCAAATCTGAATCACAAGTAGGATAGATACCCCATTAACCAGTAACTTTCCACTTGACCCCATCTAGGAGAAAAAGACCACAACACAAAACAAACTCCCATACTTGTTGAAAACATTCGTCTCAAGCTGTGGTCGCCAACATCGAGGATTCTTCAAATCTAGTTTGCATATAGCCAAGCCATAAGAAATGAATCCCTCTACGTTTATCCAAGTCACCCAAGAGTATTGCCACACAACACATGTAGAGTCTTACCACACCAAAGGAACCGATCAGTTTTATTACTATGATGGTCCAAACCACTATCAAGTTGAACTATTTATTTGAGTCCCTCTCCACTTCCCTTCAAGTTAAAACTTTTCCCTTCTAGTACACTACGATTCTTAACCCAAAGCTCACCACAAGAGATCCTAACATGAAACCATGTCGTCTTAAGACCCAAGGACATTTATTCCCTCTTAAGCACCCAATAACACCGCAACCGAGATACCTACTTTGAAGAGACCTTCTGTGAATTTGAAGTTGTTTCTTTAACCTCTCTGATACTGAAGTGTGATCACTAATGATACAGAAATACCACATGTTTCGGCACTATCTAATGCAAATCTTAGATCTTAGCAATATAAAAATTTGGGAAATCCTCAAATACCACATACGAATCTTGAACTCATTAAAACCTTCTCGAGGGTAATCTACTCTGCTCTAATCCGCAATGCACCACCAATTCGAGTTGAATAACTTGTGCTCTATTAGCATACAAACTCCTAAAAAAGTAACCTTGCCTTTAAGCAAGCAAGTGAATCCCTTCTCTTGCACACTACATCTACCACGAATAACAAACCTGAATTATTCCAAGATTTTCATATGCCCATAAAGCATAATACATCATGCACCCGGAAATTTCCTTACTCAAGTCATAACTGATCCACAAATTGGCCTCAAACCCAAACTAATATAAGACATGACCATGCAATTTGATCGTCGATAGCAGACACCCCCACTTATCTCGAATCCATAGAACATAACATTCGATAACCTACAATACCCTTACTCCACGATTGCCATGATCTCGTACTATAATTCAACTAAATCCTTCATAAGCTCATGTAAGTCTAATCATAAAATATCTCAAATCATCTGCTAAATGTATATCCATCCCCGTGATAGTCATGCGAACTTCCTCAAGAGACCCGAACTCAAATTGTAGAACATACACATACCACTGGTAGAAAGAAAACACTTCACATTAACATCATAGGGATCACACAACATCAGAACTTCCCGTAGGAGATAACCCATATGTTAGCCTCAAACTGTCATCTCTCTATGCCATAGCATGTCACAACCACTATGCAATCATTATATCCTTCCGAGTCTAAAACTGTCAATAAGACATAAGAATCTACTTTATTCCACAATGAACATCTGAAAGATCCCTAACAGACTCATAACTCGAGATTGTACAGCACATCAAAGCAGAAACCAAGTACCCATAGTCCTTTCACATCCCAAGCGAAGTTCTTCTCGTCATATTCAAACCATCTTAGCACATTCTGTAGTCACATAATCTTATCATATATTTATTCAACCACTCACTGAGCCATAAATCCCGCTCCTAGGAACATTATCGGATGTATAAGTCCAAAAGCACATACTCGCACAATTGAAATTATTGATACCAAGTTGCGGTCTCAACTTGGCCTCAAGTCCTCCAGACTGGCCTATTTCCACAACATAGAAAACACATCTCTCACTTCATCCATGACATCACAAGTCGTCGACGCCCAGCTAATACCGAGTGCTCAATATAACATACGAGTGGATGGAAAGGAAAAAAAGATATACTCTTCAAGCTGAATCAATATCGCACGATAAGAAAAGAAATATTGGAAGTTTCCTACATGCCTTGTAGCCTCTCGAAGATAGGTATCAACATCATCATCTCGATCCGCAAGAATACTAAACACTTGCTTATGACTAGTAGAACCTATGAACCTAGAGGCCTAATATCAACGTCATGGCCCAGTGATAGCACCTAATCCAACCCGCTAGGTAAGTTAAATAATAGTCAACACAACTTAGATGAGAATAATAAGAATTGATAAGTGAAATAACTGAATTTTTATATATTAATCCAAGGATTGAAAGTACAAGTCATGAGCTACTAAGACATTTATTTATGAAGTCGGTATGAAAATAAATACAACATCTATTTGAGGTATAAATTAACAGATTACAAATCTAAACTACCAAGAACAAATAGTAGCTATATCTGGAAGATAGGTACATATTCAATGCCCGCTCTCTTTATTCACAACATCTTAGTTCCAAGATCTACAAGCAAGGTTAAAAGTGTAGTATGAGTATAACCGACCCCATGTACTCCGAAAGTATCATAACTAACCTTGCCAAGATAATAGAAGTAAGAATTATAAATGATACAACTAATCACCTATACACTTCATAATTCAACAAGTATAGAACAATAATATGATCAAGTAATGAATCATAGAAGGAACTACCTTGGTGGACACAAATATTTTAACATACTCTGCGCAATCACTAATCCAGCATATAAGAAAGATATGCAAATAAATCGGGTAAATATTCAAGGAAATTGTAAGTAAAGATGAAATGCAATAACCAAATATCAATCCATTGCGACATGCAACCCTATCCAAATAGAAATCACAAAATGGATCTAAGGACCACATGACAATCTCAATAACCAAACTAAACCACTGATTAGTTTTTCCTCAAACCATATCAACCAGAAACCCGTCAGTTTTTCACAATTTGCGTGTACACCATAAAGAAGGAACATAAGTGGGTGACCCTAGGGGGATAGATCCATATCCACACACTGCTCGGACAACTCACGTGCTAATAACATCAATAGCATGGACAACTTACATGCTACATGGACAACTACATGCTAATAATAACAATATCTCGATCCGCACAGACAACTCACGTGCTACACGAACAACTAATGTTATGCACAAATAACTCACGTGCCAGTAATAACAATATATCAAATTTTCATGGACAACTCACGTGATGCACGAACAAGTCATATGCTAATAATATCAACAACATGGACAACTCAATGTGATGTACGGATAACTCACGGGCCAATGTCGCAATCCACCCAGCGTGGTCACATGATCAATATCACAACTTGCCCAGCGTGGTCATAGGCTCAATATAAAAATCCGTCCGGGCTACCGGTCTAATCCATATCACACAGAAAGCATATATATAATGATACAAGTATATGATCAATGAAAATCAAATTTCATACTCCTGTACTGGTGTAAGTGACACGGTAAGGTGTATGCATGTGCAAAATATGCTATCATATCTTAAATAAGGCAAATACACCACAGAAGTAGCAATTGTCAGAGTCAATCAGGAGATTAATATAAGACCCTAAAAAATTTTACCAAGAACTCAAGGTTTTATGGTGCCGAGGTAGGGAAATGTTTTAGGAGGGTATAGAGAATTTTTTCGGCGAGCATGCGAGCCGCGGTACGGACTTTATGGGTTGCTCAAAGCATTGTGGAGTTAGTGGAATTTTCTTTTGCAGAACATGGCATTTTTGTGGTTTATTATGCGACCGCAGATCCGCCGCATAGTGGAATAGTAGAAACCCAATTTTTTGAAGGTCATTTGCCCATTATGCGAACGCACAACCATTTCGCGGTTCACACTTCCATCATAGAACTAGCATGAAAATATTTCAGATGGAGATTTCGTGGTGATTTATGCGACCGTATAACTATTTTACAGATAACAGAAAGGCCGCAGACTTGATTAGGCCAGCGAAGTTTTTGGGAATATTTTTGTGATCCCCTTCGCGGACCGTATATTTGTTTTGTGGTCCGGTCTGCGATCATAGATCCAGTTAAGAGGCTTAATTTTGAGGAAATTTTACGTGACCCCATTTTTAAACAATGTATTTGGGGATTATGGCTGGTTTAACGGTTATGTTTGAGAGATGAGGGTGTTTTAGAGAGGGAACAAGAATCTTCCACCATCCTACTAATCATCACTTACTCAAGCCTTGGAATTCAATAAGGAAAGCTCTCAAGGTCTCCTTCTAAGAGGTAAGGCTCTACTCTCTAGCTCTCAACTTCGATAGTGTTCTGAGGTATAGCCAGGGCCTTGTAACCGGCACTATTATATTACTCTTTTGTATTAATTAGAGGCTTCGTATACATAGTATGAGTTGTATTTTGATTTGGGTAAATTAAACTAGAAATATTGTACTGTAACACATGTTTCCACTTCTAACATACGAATAAGTAATATATTTTGAAAATCGGGAGTGAAGTAACTAACGATAATGAAATTGGTATTGTACATGAAATCCTCTCACTATCTAATTAATGGTATATATCTTCTCCTTATTCATGGGCGCGGACGGGTAAAAAGCATTGAGTAGGCTTGCTTGATTGAAATATCTTAGTTGAGCACTGATCGTGCTCCCCAAGGTCGGGGCGTGACAATTAACCATTACGTAACCTCAAACATGGCTTAAATATCTCACAATAGCGGTACAAATATAAGAACCGACACATCACGAAGCTTAGCAATCAATTCAAGGCATATCATGGCCTAAACACTACCCCGAGCATGAAAATACCTCGATCCACACACATGGGCTCAACCCACATATGTGTGCCACCCATAGCACATAACTATCACAAATAACTCAGGTAACTAGTGACACGGCCCAAAACCAATAAGCGGTCGCGATGGCAACTAACGCTGCCGTTAAGCAAGCCCAAAAGTGAAACTACAATTTAATAAACTCTTTTTAACATTTTAAACAAAAATTTTACTTTTAAAAGAACAAAATAAATAAGATTTCATGCAACCATACATACTGTTTTCTTAACAAAATACTAGCGTAATAAGTACATCCACCGTAGTGATAGAAATGATTAATACATACATAATGCTAAAAGTTCCCAAAACTAGGCGCCACAAGTGCATGAAAAATCTTGAGAATATACAAAACTAATACAAATATTGTATGAATATGATAGACAAAATAATAAACAAGGTAGAGGGAGACTCCGGTGCTATAGATCGTAGCAAGGCAAGCAACTCACCACTAAGTGTCCATAAATGATCGGCTACGTTCCCACGTGACCATTGGTAGTACTTGTCTCAATACTTGCACATTTAGTGCAGAAGTGTAGCGTGAGTACGAAAATAATATGCACCAAGTAAGTAACTAGTCTAACCTCGAAGAATTAGTGACGAGGAGTCGAATTGACACTTACTAGAGGTCAAATAATAATATAAATACATAAAGTAGACATGGTGAGTGTACGACAAGTAGCATCGAAGCAAATAAAAGTAACTACAGTAATTCCACACTTGATTCAATATTAAATCGCTAAATATATCATAACCGGCCGTGAAATCTCTAACTCAATGATTACCAAACAAAATCTAGTTTCGATTATTAAGCACGAAGTTGCTGAGGCGAATGGCCCGATCCCATAGGAATAGCGGTACTGCTTAGGAGAATGCCCAATTTCACAAGAATAGTGTTACCAACCCGTGGAGGTGAACAATTCGATCCCATAAGAGTAGCGTTGCCATCCTGCCGAGGTTAACGACCCGATCCTATAAAAGTAGTTTACTTCACTGTTGATGCGAACAGTCCTATCCCATAAGAGTAGAGAAATTTACCTTGCTTGCGGAAGCACATGCAAGACTAGAAGACATGGATCCTTTGCTTATTAAATATTTCCCAACGATGATAAAGTAGGAAACTATGTTGGTGTATTTAACTAAAATCCCCAATATCTATCTGAATCAAGATAATTAATACACAAGATAAGCATAAAATAGCACAATTAAAGGTATGATGTGAATCTAGGTCTACCCGGACATATAATGAATATAGCTACGCACAGACTCTTCCTCACATCATGCGTACGTAGCTCCCCGCAACAAGTAGCACACAACAATTATTACATCTAAGGGGATAAGTTCACTTTTACAAGGTTAGGCAGAGACTTACCTCGGTTCCAAATCCTCAATCCGACTCTTCAACATCTCTAGAACTCCTCAAACAACGCCGAGGACTTTGAAACTAACCAAAAGTCATATAAACTAATAAATATATGCTCAAAAGTTCAAAATTTAGTTATAATAGTGATTAAGCAACACAATTAGGAAGATTCCTAAGATTCACCCCTGAGCCCATGTGTCCGAATTCCCAAATTTGAGTATAGATGTTACCCATAACCTCTGGAACTCAAATATATAATTCACTCCAATTTCCACAACCAAATCCATGATCAAATCTTAATTATACTTAAACCCTAGGTTATGCACAAAAATCCTACAAGTTTCACTAATTTCCCATGTTTAATCTACCTATAATTTGCGTATTTAACTTAGAAATTGGTGGAGTTTACTTACTTTGTGATTTGATAAGAATCCCCCACAAAAGTGCTCTTAAAATCGCCCAAGACAAAGTGAAAGTGTGGAAATGGGCTAAGTCCCGAAATAAATTCTCACTGTTTTCAACGATCATCTGCGGTCTCACAGATGTGGTCAAAAGATCGCACCTGCGAATAGCGCCCCCTCCACATTTTCGCTTTTGTAGATAATGATACACTTCTACAGAATTTCTCCGCTTCTGCACATCTTCATCACATGGCCCATATCTGCATCTGCGGAGACAAAATTTGCACCTATGGAAGCGCACATGCGCTTGAAATTTCGTATCTTCTGAAACCCACTCCTCCTCCCCACTTTGCTTCAGGGCACCTCTACCCGCATATGCGAGCTTGCAGGTGCGATAAATCTCTCACACCTGCGAATCCATCCAACCTCAACCCCAACCGCTTCTGCGGTCTCGCATATGAGGTCAAAACCTCACGGGTGCGATCACACCAGAAGCCTTAAGCTTCTGTAGTTCTTTAATTCCAAAAATCGATCCAATTCCAATCTGATTCTCCCTCGAGACTCCCGGGACCCCATCCAACTATTCCAATGCATCCTAAAATGTGATCAAACTTTATCGAAGCCTCAATTCACGTCAAACAATATCAAAACTATAATGACCTTTCATTCAACTTTCAAACATTCAAACTTCGCCGAACGCACCCTAATTACGCCTAAACTACTCAAAATGACACCAAAATTTGTGTACAAGTCATAAATTTTCATACAGACCTATTATCAAGCTCGGAATCCCAAACGTACCTCGATAACACCAAAGTCTACTCCAAACTAAATTTAAAGATCTAGAAAACCTTCAATGAACCAACTTTCCACATTAAGCGCTAAAACGCTCAAGGATTACCCAAAACCTAATCCGAACAAACGCCCAAGTTGGAAATCATCATACGAACCTTTTGGAACTTTCAAATCCCGGTTCCAATGTTGTTTACTCAAAATATTGACTCAAGTCAAATATGGCCACCTTAGGCCACTATTAAGGAACTAAGTGTTCTTATTTCAACCCGAACTCTTTCAAACCTAAACCAACCATTCTCACAAGTTATTAAAAAGTAAAAGCACATACAAGGAGTCTTAATTAGGGGATCGGGGATCTAGTAAGCAAAGCGATCGATTAGGTCATTACAACTAGTGACTCAACCAACTTTAGTGAGATACTTACATCAAGCAAGCCAACTCGATACTCTAGAAGCGCCATCCCACACGAGTTGGCCTCTGAATGGCTCAAAACTAGCCAAAAGCAACTCAAAAATATCAAATAATGTCATAGGAATCAAACTCAAATGAAAAAGATCGAATCTTTAATCAAATACTCAAAGTCAACTAAAAAGTCAACCCGAGCCCGCACCTCAAAACCCGACAATATTCACAAATTCCAACAATCCATTCTAATACAAGTCTAATTATACTAGTTTCACTCAAATCCGACTCTGAATCGATGTTCAAAACCAATTAATTCACTTTAGAAAGTTTTGACAAAGCCTCCCAATTTTTCTTTTTTCCATACATCAATCAAATGCCAAAATTAAAGTTGGAATCATGTGTAATAATCAAATGTGAGTAAAAAATACTTATCTCCTATCTATATGGTGATAATACCGTCCAATATCGCCCAAATTCGAGCTCTCAAACTTAAATTCTGATAAAATAATTCAATCATTGGAATATAAAGCTTTTGCCCAGAATTTTCCCATATGCGATCCAACATCCGCTTCTGCGATATAAATCCCGCTTTTGCAGATACCACAAAAACAATCCGACCACTTGCACCTGCTGACATCCTTTCTTTTCTGCGCCATTGCAGGTGCGAGGCAAATTTTACTTCTGCATTTAGCTCCCCATCCTGCCTTCTTGCTTCCGTGCCCAATCCATCGCTTCTGCGATCCCGTAGATGCGACCAGAATTATGCATTTGCAGACAACAACCTCCATTACTGGCGATGTGGCCAAACCTCCGCAGATGCAGAAGTATAGGAACCAAACATTCTTCAGCAATGCAACATAGCCCACAAAAATCGAAAATCGATCTGAAACACACATTATGGCCCCGGGACCTTGTCCAAACATGCAAACAAGTCCTAAAATAAAATACATACCTACTTGAGGCCTTAAATTGCACAAAGTAACATCAAAATTACGAATCGCACCTCAATTCAAGCTTAATGAGCTATTGCAAAGTTCTAATTTTCTCACTTACGCCGAACACGTCTAAACAACTCAGAATCAACAATTTTGCACACAAGTTACAAATGGCATAACAAACTTATTCCAACTCCCAGAATAATAATCCAAATAGATTACATCGAAGTCAACTCTCAGTCAAACATATGAACTCTCCAAACCTTCAAATTGCTAACTTTGCCAAATATAGACAAAACTTTCTAGAAGCATCCAAATGCAAATATGAGCATACTTCTAAGTACAAAATTACCATCCAGACCTAATGGAACCATCAAAACTCTGATCCGAGGTCATATACATAAAAATCAAACTTGATTGACTCTTTGAAGTTAAAGCTTTCAATTGATAATCATTCTTCTAAATCAATTCCGAACCACTCGAAAATCAAAATTGACCATACACGTAAGTAATAATACATCATATGAATATAATCAAGGCCTCAAACCATCGAACATAATATAAATAAATGACCGATCTGATTGTTACAAAAGGTTCTTGATCACCTGATCGATGTCGGCTTAAACCCAAGGGTGAACGAGTAGGTGAACATGAACAAGAAGCCTTTACGGTATGCGATTCACCCGCTTTAAGGAGTAAAGCTTGAACCTTACCTTCCTAGGCACAATCTCTCAGGACTAGAAAAATGCTTCTCTTGTAAAGCTAGCAGAATGATTTTAATTGCTTTTTATGGAGTAATGCTCTTGTAGACAACCTGGACAATAGGGTGGATCATATTAAGAATAATCTTTGAAGTTATTGGTTCATTTTGTTCCTTCTTTCCCCCAGCTTTGGTAGCCCTATCCTTCCTAAAAGGGGATGGCACAATTACTGTTAGGATGTGGTGGTCAGAACCTTTTCGCTTTCATCGGCGGGGGCCAATGATCCATCTCTTATCGTCATAAGGGGTTTGCTACCCCCGATTCTTCTAGTAAGAACAGATAGTTCTTCTATCATCATATTCTCTATGGAGGTAGGTCGCAAAGAGAGGAGAAATGGCAGCAACCTCATTGGTGGAGGTTATTTGGTGAACATTACCTGAAGCATTTGAAGAAGCCAATGGAAGTTGTGATGGGAATTTAAGGAAAAACAAAAAGTAAAGAATTCAAAGGTTTCTTAAGAAATACAATATACAGTTTGAAAAGTTATAGAAACTAAGTTCTAGTAAAAGGTAGTAAGGACAAAGGAAAAAGACAACTCTTACAGGCGTGGTCAAGATGACCTTGGTAACCATTGCATCGTCATAACTCGTTATCACTCATCCCGTGTCCGGGGCGTTAAGTGAAACTGGCTAGATGTCTTTTTAGATTCGTAAATAATGACGATTGCATCGTATATCCCGCTGAAAGTCCTTCTACAACACGCTAAAGATCATACCACTTCTGCACATTTCTTGAGATTTATCTAAAAAATAGGGGGACTATCTGTATTTGTAAAATCTGGCATTGACACATAGATAGATCACATGAAGGCACGATATTGCTTGGAATAAGTTTATCTGAGGAATAAAATGGTACCGAAACTCTATCCCCGTAGGAAATGTCTTTGATCCGGTAACTCCTTCTCGGGGGACGAGAGGCATGTTCTATGAAGCGTCTCAAAGACGGTTCTAGAGATCCATCGGTAAAGTAATAGCTCGGGATTTGACTTGGTCCTCAACCATCCTCGATATATTAAGGCTCCACTCATATCCACGACACTTGATATTCCTTCCATAACCGGCGAGTATCTTGACAGTTATTAACCACTTAGAGATACGTCCAAAAGTGAGATGAGTATATGAACGTGAGACATAGGCTGTAAATATCCACTGGGACTCACTTAGTTTTCTCTTAACTTACTCATTATTCAAACTGTTATATTCCGGCTAGGCTAGGCATTCAATCTTTATACTTTACAAGCATTATGGAACTTAATTTACAAATAATTTGGGCCATTACGAATATGTATGGCAATTGGGGCGGGGTGACGCAAGGCAAACTCTTAACGGAGCGGGGCATGTAAAGATCTAAATAAGGCAGGGCGAGTTGGGGCAGGGCAAAATATTATTTCAAAAAAAATGATAGGGCATGGTAGGGCAGAGGACCCTGCTGGATTTAAGGGCCTACATACTGGGGACGTTACTGGATTTACACTTGATGACACTCTGGCTTGTGATGTTGTTGGTCACATTATTGGTGTTGGGGTTGACAGTGGATTAGTCAACCCACTCGCTGATATTTTTTTATCCATTGACGTTACAAAAATATTTGCATAATTAGGCATATCGCATTTAAATTAATTATTAAGTAAATTTATATGGCGAGAAACATCAGTGAATAATTTGATCGGAGATGATGACTAATCCATGGTTTTTTTATTTTTCTTATACATATCTAGCAATTTTTTTTAATTTGATGAAGCGATATCTCGTGACATCGCATACAACATAGAGGTGGAACCAGAATTTGAAGTTTATGAATTCCTAACGGTGAAATACTACAAGATATTGTGTTGGAACTCCAGCACATAGAAAATTAAATTACTCCTAATAGTTACTAGCTTTAACTTTCAAAATCTGAATATCTGCATCTTGTTATTATTGCATTAAATTTAATAAATTGATGTTGTATTTTAAAATAACAGATAATGAAGAAAGTGATGCTTCGTTGTGTAATTTTATAGTCCAATTCGTTCATTAACTTAAAAAAGAATATGATAATGGAAGAAAACAAAAACTTCAAGTGACTTAAGTAGTTAACTATTTACTTGGGTTGAAGCATTAATTTAAGGGGATTTAATCTTTAATAAGCTGTACTATAATATTGATAAAAATTAAATTTTATTTAAGTGATACAAATAAACTACTATTTCATATTAATAACACGTCAATTTTAAATAAAGAGAAAGAAATGAAAGAAAATCCAAAAGGAGCGGGGTAGAGGGGCAAAAATTTGGAAAAAAGCTAAATGGGGCAGGGTAAGGCAGGGCGGGCCAAAATTTTAGTGCCTTAAGGCTTGCCTTGCCTTGCCCGCCCCAGCTGCCATCTCTAAATTTAGAAGCTCAATAAAATTATTTTTTCTTTTGCTTATTTATTTTCTTATTGCTCATTTAGTTAACTCTATGATTCATTCAACTAAACTTTAATTGGAATTCCTAGTAACCTTATTAAAAATATATAAATATAGCTATACTATTTTTGGGTCGAACAATATGCTCAAACTTTCTCTAAATTCCCGTTTGAGCAAAAAAGAGCACCTCCGGCAAAATATACCCTTTCCTTCCTCTGAACTTGGCAAATATACCCTCTTCCCCTCTCTAAAAATCCAAGAAAAATGGCTCATTCGTGCGTGGCCACGACTTCCTCTATCTCTAAATTCAACTTCTCCTCTGACTCCTCTACTATTCGTGAAGCTTACCCCAATACCCTCTCCTTCAAGACCCTTCAGTTCAGGTACTTAGCTGAGTTCGTATATGCTTACTTATATAAATGTGAATAACGACAACATTTTCTCTAATGGTTATGCTTATTTGATTTTGCCCAGGAATTTAAAGGTGAAGAATCGGGGAAAGAGTACAGTGAAGGCGGTGTACTCTGGAGCCAAATGGGATTCTGGAATTACTTCACCAACTGGGATTTGGTCTATAAGGTTCCCCCTATTTTCCTTTTATTCATATATTTTATTGGGAATAATTTGGTTAATTTCCACCACTAATTTTTGGTTATTCTTATAATGCTTTGTTTTGTTGATGGGCAAGGTAAATAAGGGAAGAAAATGGGGAATCTTGGTGTATGACCCTTTTTTGGGTTGAATCAAGATAAGATATACTGAAGAACATAGGCCTGCTTGCCTGCTCCCTATCTCTCATTTAAGAAGTTATTAAGTACTATGTTAGGATCGACGACTGGGATAATGCAGAATTAAGCAAAACATCTTTATAAAAATAAGTATAATAAATTAATAAGGAGACATAGAATTAACTTTGATCCATTAGTGTGACCTACGTCTACAAGCGGAGACGAGCTTTCTCAATGTGACCTATTTCCACAAGAGAAGATGAATTGCTTTAGTATACCAATAAGAGTACAAAGAAGAGTACAAAATTAGAGTACAGCAACAACAACAACAGCCCAGTATAATCCCACAAGTGGGGTTTGGGGAGGGTAAGGGGTTTGGGGAGGGTAATATGTACGCAGACCTTGCCCCTACCCCGAGGAGCAGAGAGACGGTTTCTAGGAGACCCTCGACTCAAGGAAGCAATAAGAGACGATATATTAGTTCTATCAGTAGACTCATAATAAAATAACATAGAATACATAACATAACATAAAATAACATAAAATAACAAAATAACAACAATACAAGAAATATAGGAAATACGAAAAAGATGGAAAGTATACTAATAACCAACAAATAAAGCCCATCATCAATTGCTGATCAGTAGCATCCTAAGACTAACTCCTAACTGGCTTGTCTCACTCTAGTGCGCTGTAGAAATATTCACAAGTTTCCCCTAACCTACAACCTTAATGTTCGACCTCCACAATTCCCTGTGAAGGGCCATGTCCTCAGTAATCCTAAGTCGCGCCATGTCCTGCCTAGTCACCTCTCCCCAGTACTTCTTAGGTCTCCCTCTACCACTCCTCGTGCCCACCACAACCAGTCGCTCACACCTCACCGGTGCATCAGTGCTCCTCTTCTGAATGTGCCGGAACCATCTGAGTCCCGTTTCCCGCATCTTGTCCTCTATGGGTGCCACGCCCACCTTCTCTCGAATATCTTTATTCCTAATTTTATCCATTCTTGTATGCCCGTACATCCACCTCAACATCCTCATCTCTGCACCTTTCATCTTATGGGTATGTTAGTTCTTAACTGGCCAACACTTGACCCCATATAACATGGCCGGCCTAATCACCGCTCTATAAAACTTGAATTTGAGTAGTGGAGGAACTTTCTTGTCACACATGACTCCAGATGCTAACCTCCATTTCATTCACTCCACCCCTATACGGTGTGTGACATCATCGTCGATCTCCCTGATCTCCTGAATAATTGACCCAAGGTACTTGAAACTACCCCTCTTAGGGATGACTTGAGAATCAAGCCTCACTTCTACTTCCGCTTCCGTCGGCTGGGTCCCAAATTTGCACTCGAGGTATTCCGTCTTCGTCCTGCTCAACCTGAAACCTTTTGACTCAAGGGCATGTCTCCAAACCTCGAGCCTCTCGTTGACGCCGCATCATGTCTCGTCAATTAGGACTGTGTCATCAGCAAATAGCATGCACCATGACATCTCCCATTAGATATAATGCGTTATGCATCCATCACCGGGGCAAATAGGAAAGGGCTCAACGATCCTTGGTGCAACCCCGTAACAACCGGAAAATGCTCGGAGTCGCCTCCTACTGTCCTAACTCGAGTCTTAGCTCCATCATACATGTCTTTGATCACCCTAATGTAGGCAACTGGAACCCCTTTAGCCTTTAAGCAGCTCCATAAGACCTCCCTAGGAACCTTGTCGTACGCTTTCTCTAGATTGATAAACACCATGGGGAGATCCTTCTTCTTATCCCTATATTGTTCCACCATCCTCCTAATAGGTAGATAACTTCTGTGTTAGATTGCCCCGGCATGAACCAGAAACTGGTTCTCTGAAATAGACACCGTCCTTCGTACTCTCATTTCTACCACTCTCCCAGACTTTCATGATATGACTTAGTAATTTAATACCCCTATAGTTGTGACAGCTCTGGATATCGCCTTTGTTCTTATACAACGGAACCATTGTACTCCACCTCCACTCTTCATGCATCCTATTAGTCTTGAATATAACATTAAACAACCCAAAGCCTACTCTACCCACACACCTCCAAAGTTCAACCGGAATTTCGTCTGGCTCGGTAGCTCTGCCCCTCCTCATCTTAAGCATTGCCTCCATGACCTCATTGACCTCAGTGTCCCTACAATAACTTAATTCATGGGGGCTGTTGGCATTCCTCAATTCACCTAATACAATATTCTGATCCCCTTCTTTATTTAGAAGTTTATGAAAGTAGGTCTACCATCTTCTCTTAATCTGGTCATTCCCCATCCAAAACTTTGTCGTCACCATCGTTTATGCACCTGAATTGGTCCAGATCTCGAGCCGTCCTCTCTCTCACCTTAGCGAGTCGGAATAACTTCTTCTCCCCGCCTTTGTTCCCTAGTTCCTCATACAGACGAGCAAAAGGTGCCGTCTTAGCCTCCGTGACTGCTATCTTCGCCTCCTTCCTAGCTACTCTATATCTCTCACTATTCGCTCTCTTCTCCTCCTCGCCAGTGCTCCCTACTAACCGCAGGTAAGCTGCCTTCTTTGCTTCCACTTTACCTTGGACAACTGCATTCCACCACCAGTCTCCTTTGTGGCCACCGGTGCTGCCCGAAGATATCCCTAACACCTCTATCGCCGCCTTCCTTATAATGCCAACCTGGTGTAAACTGAATTTGGCAATATGACACATCATTCTTTGATTGCCTTGGTCGCTACCATATATTTTGCTTGGGTTGTAGATAAAGCTACTAGATGAGGTATTCTCACTTTCCAATTGATAACACAACCACCCGTGCATAAGATGTAGCCTATTAATGATCTTCTTTTGTCAAGATCACGTGCATAATCTAAGTTTACAAAACCAACCAGAGTGTTAGTATTTGACCCAAACTTCAAAATTGTGTTTGAAGTACCTCACAAGCATTTGAAAATCCATTTCACAACCATGCATTTCTTTAGGGCAAGCCATATATTAGCTTACCATGCTTACTGCTTGTGAATTGTCTGAACGTGTACAACCATTGCGTACAATGGAATAAGTTACTTGTGCCATATACCTCCCATCTTTCTTTGATTGCGGTGACTAAGTAGCTGACAACTTCAAATGTGCAGCAAAAGAAGTATTCACTGGCTTAACATTTTTCACACTGAGTCTCTCCAAGACCTTCGCCAAATAATTCTTTTGGACCAGGAATAAATTGTTCGCTCTTCAATCTCTTTGGTATTGCCGAAGGAAAAGTCTCTATTAAGAAGATAAACACTAGAGACAACTCTGCTAATATGTTCTTGAAGCCTCTTCCAGTTGGCAAGCTGCTTGAACTTGATTGACTTTTATGAATTATGAAGAATGATCTAGTCTATAAGAGTTTTTGCGAAGAGGTTGGAGCAAATTTACAATATCAGCCAAAATTAGGCCAAGGTGAAAATTTGTAATGTCAAATGTGGCCATCTTTTGGCTTTTATAGAAGTGACATCGCTGGCCATCCTATTCTTAGCATTAGGCATGTGGCTGTTGGAATTCTCTTTGCCGACAAATGTGGCTGTTGGAATTTTCTTTGCTGACAATATTGCTGGGAGCCAAAGAATGGTTCATGTAATGGAGAAATTATTTGGACATTTCTTTTCTTTTGTTTTTATTCAACTTGGAACCTGAGTTTAATTTTACTCCTAAAAAGGAGATCATTCTTCTTATTTTGGCATACCAATTAAGAGAGCAAGAAATACTTTAAGAATGTCTTTTTATGTGATAAAGAGTATTATGTGAGAGAGTTGTTTTAGGGAAACTCTTGCGGGATTTCTTTGTGAGTGTTTTTTTTAAAGTTATTGTCTTGGGGTATTTGGGATTAGCAGAGGCGGATCTAGAATTTCTAGTGCATGGGTGCACTACTAAAAAAAGGAGGAAAAATGTATTCACTGGAATTGATCCCTATTCCTCTTGTTAAATAATCTTCAACCAAGTGCATCAATCAACCTTGTTGGAGCATGTGTGGCAACAACTAATATTATACCAATTTTAAAAAATATGTACATAAAATATTTTTTTTCCGGAAAGACCATGATCACGTGCCTCATAATTTCTCCTCTAAATTCGCCTCTGGGGATTATTTACAATGTTTACTCTACTTTTTATGCTTTTGTTGGTATAGTAAATTTGCTTCTTTCCGCTTGTGGACGCAGGTCATATTTGCTGAAGCACATAAATTTTTTTGTCTCCTTATTTTCTTTATTATTATCATTTTTATAACGCTGTATTTCTTAATTCCTATCCCCCTTCCCGATCCTAACATACTACTATTTGACTGTTCATTTGTTTTTCATGAAGAACCTGAACTAGTAAAATATTTATTTAATAAAAGAAAGTGATTCTCTTAAGTCAATTTCTGATTGAAATTTTGAGAGAGGAATATTGTCTTTCGAATATCTTTAACAAATTCAGATAAAAATCTGACATGGATATGCTTAAAGTCTTAGCAGGTTTTTCTGATTCAGGAATCACAGATTTTTTCTTTTAACATCTGGTTGTACATACCCATTTATGTCTAGGAAAATGAAGAGTCTATATTTCATAGATGGTGAGGGAAAAAATTCAGTCTTGTTGACTTTTGTATCTCATAATTGTTAAGAATCTGATATTAATGACTTAATTGTGCTATAGTTCTTAAGTGTATCATAGATAGAAGTTATTTCTTTAACATTTGCTTGTTATACGACATTCACAGAGATGACTTGCAAGTTCCATCATCGCCCTATTTTCCTGCTTATGCCCAAGGTCAAGGACCACCTCCAATGGTGCAAGAGCGGTTTATGAGTGTGATCAGCCAGCTCTTCCAATATGTATGGATTCTTTTTCCTTATTATTTCTTCAGTTTTGACTGCAAAGTTTGATGTACTTGCTAAATTTTATTACTCTACAAGAAAATTGTACTTGCTAAAATTTAGTTTGTTGTGTGAATCTTAGAGGATCATACGATGTGGTGGGGCAGTTGATGACGATATGGCGAATGTTATAGTTGCCCAGCTTCTCTATCTTGACGCTGTTGATCCAACAAAGGTATATTTGGGACCGTATCTTTATATCCCTCTCCTCTTACATTAGATGGTCTTAATTTAAGTATCGGATATTGTGGAATATATCTGAATGAGATTCTGCTTGAAGCACTCCTTCTTTATGGATATTAATGCTCTCTGTCAGTTTAATCCTTTTGTGATTTCGTTGACCACATATGTTCTGTCTACTGCTTCATTGCTTGGACAACTTCTGGAGTCCTTGTAGCTTCCGACCTGGAATACTCGGAATGACATACCACATATAGTATGGATCTAGCCTACTAAAGCCCTAGTTGTATATGTAGCCAATGGATGAACAAATTTAGGGGAATGATGTGGAATTTCCACCTTCTCCTCTTTCTCTTGGTCTGCATCTTTTGTATACTTGAAGCTCTTTTATTATGCCTTACAAGAATTTACCCTTGATCAGCTCAGTCTCAAATGGGATTAAAATGCTTGCCTTGTAATAATAAGGAAAAAAAAGAGTAAAGCGACCTTCTATTACAATTAGCATGCTGAGATTCTCTGACTTTTACCGTGCAGCTTTGCGTCGTCACAGCAAGTAATTGTGTAACTTGTCTGTTGGAGCATCCTTACTAAGATTTTATTTTTGCACTGTTTTTATACTAAACATCCGCATTACATCCTTTTATTATTGCTTCTATATTTTCCCTAAACCAACTATTGACCTCCTTAATCTATTAAACAGGATATTGTTATGTATGTCAACTCTCCAGGAGGGTCAGTTACAGCAGGTACTTTCAAGTGTTCCCAATCAAACTCATTCGTTATTATCTACTTCTGTAACTGTTCTAACTTCTAGCATATGTTGCATAGAGTTGGACTATGGCACCATTTTAACGTGCTGTTTTATTTCATTATTCACCAAGTTTCATCCACATTTTATTATATCAGGAATGGCCATTTTTGATACCATGCGGCATATTCGGCCTGATGTCTCCACCGTTTGTGTTGGACTTGCTGCAAGGTGCTGAGTTGATTTGCTTTACTTTTGTACTTTATGCATCTTTTTTAGAATATTATTTTTTCCTTCCCTATTGCTTTCGATGCTTAACATGAAATGCATATTCTCCCTTATTATCCTTTAGTTTTTTGGTATTGCACCTGAATTTGGTATCCTTGACCTCTGCCAGAATCTTGTGGTAAAATTGGAATCAACTCTCAAACCCAATGTTACACTCCCTTTATGTATTACCTCTCACCCTTCTTTGCTGCTGCTAGTCAAAGTTAAGAGTTCCAATGGACATAGTACCGCTGTTTCAATGGTTAAATATGGTCATGGTATTTTGTCAGATTTAGCTCTATTACTTAAATATGATATATAAACTTATACATCTCCAAAATAATTTAATCATAATTCATCACATAATATAGTCTCACATGCAATCAACTAACTTAACAGGTGATATGTAATGACTAAGGGTGTGTTGACTAATAAAGGAAAACATTTTCAGAAAATATTTTTTAATTTTTCCATGTTTGGTTGACTTAAATGTTTTGAAAAATATTTTCCTTATGAACTCATTTACCTCCAATTGGAGGAAAATGGCTTCCCTATCTAGAGGAGAGAAAATATTTTTCAAAACTCTCTTTCAATCTTCCTCAATTCCCGCCACCCCTCCCTTGCTCGTCCTCAGATCTCAAGACTCGTAACCTAAACCTAAAGGTCAAGGGGTTAGGGTTCGGGTTAGGGTTCGTGGTCGGGGTTAATGTTGGGGATCAAGGTTCTGGGTCGAGTTTCAATTCGGGATTGGGTTTGGGAACGAGATTGAGGTTGGGGTTGTCGTTTTGCCATTTTGGTTTCGGTTCTGGAAACCATACTTTAACTATAATTGTTTGACGAATAACAAATCCTATTCATGCCACTAGGTCAAAAGTTTGAGGCTGGTGGGTTGCCAAACCAAAAAAAAAAAAATCCTAGAATGGTTGAGAATAAACTTAAAAGCTGTAAAAAGATTGTTTCTCAAATGTAAGAGTTCTCTTAAATGGATCTTCCCAGAGCCCAGACATGTCAACGGTGAGGTGAAATTTCAGCAATTTGTTTCGACCGCAACCTGCCCCACCCCGTTTTTGATTTTAAAAATATTTGTTTGAACCTACCTCGTCTCGTTGCCATCCCTATTTAAACACTAACTAGCATACAAAGTGGAAGCACAGTCCATGTAAGCTATGGGGAAGTTGGTTCAGTTTGCTGGTTGTTTTGAACTTATTCTGATGGGAGAGGATGAGGGGCTGGGTAAAAGAAAATTGGGGCAAGTGGTAATGGCTAGAACTGAATATTAGGCTATTTACTCATCATATATGCCAGCTTCTCCTTCCTCTGATGCCAGCAATCAGAGAATAGAAGTTCAAATAGCTGCATCTGTGCTTAAACTGTTTTTTTTTCTGACCATAAATGATGTTAAAAGGAAGTACTAATACCTTGGGAGAATTTGAACTTTGTGATGCTAGTCAAGAAATGTGATAGGAAGAATTCAAGAGTTGGGCTTGGGTATCACCGAGCACATGCAGTGCTTGATAATGTTCACTTTTTATTGGGTCCACCACATCTTATTTGTAAACAAGGATGGCCTTATGGAAATTGCATAACACTAAGTTTATATTACAAGTTTGTAGCAAATGCACTTGGAAATTGGAATCAGTTAGATTGATAGAGTATTTAAAGTTGAGACTTAAAATTAGTTTCGACTTTCTACAAATAACTGCTAGTTGAAATTTTCCCTGATTGAGGAAATGTTGCTGTTAATACCATCACAATTGTCTTATTTAGTTTTAGAGTTTAAAAAAAGTTGTCTTAATTAGTTTATCAAATTTGCAGTATGGGGGCTTTTCTTCTTAGCGCTGGCACCAAAGGTAAATTGAATTTTTCATTCATGGATAAAGAGTTTTTTTCATGCTGAGATCACTGTGTTCTGGACTCGTGACATTATTTTCTCATGAAGGTAAGAGATATAGCCTGCCAAACTCGAGGATAATGATTCACCAACCTCTTGGTGGTGCGCAAGGTGGGCAAACTGATATAGACATTCAGGTAGTAAACATACTCTCTCTCACTCAACACTATCCTGTTTCAGAATGTTCTCTCTAGAACACAACGTTTCTAAGACATATTTGGTTATAAGGTCCTGGGTCTGACTTCTCTCCATCCTCTAAAGGGAAAAAAATTCCCCCCTGTTTCTCTCTCTTTTTCATACTTACTCTTTTCCAGAAAACATGCAATATCAGTTTCCTAATTTGGAACTTCACGACATCTTCAGAAAAAGTTGTGGAATGCACTTATGTGACTGATGAGTTCGAATCTCCAAAGAGTTAATTTTATCTACAATTTTAGTCATCTAATATCTAACGAAGTTCAGTGATTCTTCAACACCCAACACCCATGTCGACACAACGAAGGTACTTAAATGAGTACACAGAATCACTTATGGGCCATGAGGAAACCAATAAGCAGTAGGGTGGGGGGGGGGGTGGAAAACTCAAGACTACGGAAAAAAATAGATACTTGGGCTAGTTATAATGCTATATGCTTGAAGCTATTACATTACAATACTGTTTTCAGGATCAAAATCGATAGTTTTTTTTAATGCTCTGCTAACCATGTCGACCAAATCCATGGACAATATGCTATTACTGTATTATGAGCTATACAATGGTGAAGCTATGACATAAAGAGGCTATGGATAATATTAACTCATAGGCAAAGCTCAAGCTTTTAGTGCTTAAGCTATGGTCCGCACCAACTTTCACAATTCATGTGTTTCCATTCGTGAATCCCAAACTCTTCCCCTAAGTATTCGTTTGGTTGAGTATTGAACTTTTATTCTGGATTATTAGGAGGACGTTAATTCCATTATCGTGTTTTATAAATTGCCTTTTCGACTTGAAAATGGGCGTTCTCAAAATTATATTGCAAAAGGTCCTTTTAACAATGTAATCTGTACCATATACTAACAAAAGGTAAATTCATGTATAACAATTGATGATAGAAAATTTACGGAAGTTTTGAGTTTTTTATTCATTTTGAAAATGTTCGAACTGCTGGTAACAAACATGGACAACTTTTGGTGCTGAAATGATTCCATAAAGTTTATGAACCCAAACTTTGTGGATTTTGCCATTCAATCCCATTGGAAGCTTAAGTTTCCAGCTTGTGGGTGCAAGTTGATGGTATATGGATCACACATGCAAATAAATGTCTTGTATTATATTATTAGCTTAGCATATGATTAGATGGGCAAAAATGGAACACTTGCACCTAAACTAATGCTTGTACTGATTTCCAGGCTAATGAGATGTTGCATCACAAAGCAAATCTGAATGGGTACCTTGCCTACCATACTGGTCAAAGCCTTGAGAAGATCAACCAAGATACGGATCGTGATTTTTTCATGAGTGCAAAGGAGGCTAAAGAGTATGGTCTCATCGATGGAGTCATCTTGAACCCCATGAAAGCCCTTCAACCAATTGCAGCAGCTGCTGAACAATAGTACGTAGTTGAATTTTATCTCAAAAAGTCGAATTTCTTCTTTCTGCTCCTTGCACGTAGGCGATTTTACAGGTAGACGTGGTTAAAGAGATTACCATTGATTAGTAAGTTCTACATTGAGCCTTTATTGCAGCTGTGAAAAGCTATTGTATACGAATTTTCACTAGTTTATTCAAGCAAGATTTTTGGGAAATGTGAAAAGCTTCAGACCTCCTGTTCATGTCCTTTTTTCTATCTTTTCCCTTCGTTGTTTCGACGTCTGTGTGTTTCATTTCAAGTTGTATCTGTTTTCACAGCTCTTCCTAACATTGGTCACGATTCTGCGTGGTGTGTGTATAGTAGACATTCGGTCACGTGCTTTGTTGCTTGAAGATTACAAGAGTAGCTTGTTTCCTAGCCTAACTCGACGTTTTAAAGGAAAAAAAAAAATAAAAATAAAAACAAGGGCCTGAGAGCGTCAAAGCAACTACAAGAAGTAATATTAAATAAGTTGTACATTTTAACCAATGCAGTACAAATTTATTTATTTATTTATTATTATTATTACTATTATTTTTTTTGTGTGCGGAAGTAATGGGCAAGGCTATTTACCTAAACAAGGTAACAACCTATCTACTCCTTCGGGGTTAGGTTAAAATTTGTGTATTCCACTAATGGAATTTCTTTGGATCGTTGTGTTGGTGCCGATTCTTGGGCTGTTAATTAAGTTTTAGTTAGGTTTTGTGAATTATTTGAAGCTTAGCTAGTTGCATAGAAAAAGAACAACTCGCTTCTCTTCTTCTCTTTCTTGCTCCTCTTTTGCCATATTTTCTTCTCAACATCGCTTAAACCTTTTTCTACAAATAGCAATTCCTGCCAAAGAACTTAGGGAATCTTACGGATATGTGTAAAATAAGTCTAAATTTATCAATTTCTAGCCATTATATTTATCACATACTTACCAAAATTAGCCAAGCGTATACAAAAATTTAAAACTTGGATAAATAAAGATTCTTGCTCTCCAAGAATTACATGCAAAGATCTCCTTCTATATTTTAAGCGTGATCGACAACACTAAATGCAAGATGGAAAGAAAATTTTATGATGAGGTAACAAACATAAAACACACACCAAAAAAAAAAAAATACAAGATTCCAAAAACTTAAGCTAAAAGGGACTTTTTTCAATGGGTATAGTCGAAATTCATTGAAATATATAGATGTGTCAAAGGAAGATTAGAAGTGATTTGGACTAGTTTTGAATCGAAATTCGTAGTTAAAATCAAGTTTAAAAATTTCTCTACGTCATATGAATCAAATATATATCTCACATACATGTATACATGGATATACAAAAGATACACGAGAGATATATTTTTGATATATAAGTGATACACAAAAGATACATGTAGATACACATATCATCTACTTTCATGTTCATCTTGTGTACTTCGTGTTTCGCTCAAATTTCAATTAAAACCCCTAAAATCTCCACCAAATCGTCCAAAATTTAAGATTCACAATCCTAAAGATGTACCCAATCTATTCTAATAATATCCACTAAAAATTAATTCTAATTTCGAAAGCCCAAAATTTTTAATTCAAGTTTAAACAATGAATTTCGAAGAATCACACGCAAAGATCTCCTTTTCTATTTTATGCGTGATCAGCTACGCTAGATGCAAGACAGAAAGAAAATTTCATGGATGAGGTAGCAAAGATAAAATACAAAGAAAAAAAGTACAAGATTCTAAAAATTAAGCAAAAAGGTACATTTTTCAATGGGTATAGTTGAAATTCATTAAAAACATATACATGACGCAAAGGAAGATTAGGGGTGATTTAGATTAGTTTTGAGTCAAAATTCATAGTTAAAATCGAGTTTAAAAATTTCTTTACGACATATGAATCAAATATGTATCTCACACATGGATATACAGGAGATACACAAGAGATATATAAGTGATACGCAAAAGATACATGGAGATACATAGTGAGATACGCATCATCTTCTTCCATATTTATCTTGTGTACTTCAAATTCGCTCAAATTTCAATTTAAACCACCTAAAATTTTTAATTGAACTGATGTTGTTGTTAAGGAAAAATTTGCTACAAAAAATGAAAAATTCCTGTATACATATTTGCTTAACAAAAGAATTGCAGGTTCAAAAATAAATCTTTAAACTTTGGAAATAGCTAGACATCGCAATAATCCAGAAAAATAAAACAAAAATCGGTCTTTCCCAAAAATAAAAACAAACAAGAAACTCTGTGGACGACATATATAGGTTGGTAGTTGGTAACATGAAAATCGGGTGGAGCAAGTCAAATTACGCAAGTAAAAACAATTTTATTAAAGAAAATTAAAATTTATTATTATAATAACTGAATTACCCATTTGTAGCTTTTATATAGGAGAGTATGGTGGTAATGATAACTACTTGATCCGAAACTGTAGAGAGTTACTCTCTTCTTATCTGCCTCTCTCTATTCCTTGTTTTCCCATTTCTATTTTATTCTCTCTTTGATTCACCCTTTCCAGAGCAAGGTACGTACTTTTCCCATTTATGTACTCTCCGTTGTAATATTATTGCATCTTTTCCTTATTTGCTTTTGTTAGGTTCAGGCTTTGGAAAACAATGTACTTGTTTGAATTTCCTTTAAAAGAATTGGCTTTTAAAAAACAGAAAAAATATTCGACTTTCTTTATAGTTTTGTTATGAAAAATAGGTTATAAGATTCGTGAAAAATACAATCAAGAAACTGGATAAGCGATGAGCCTATTAGGCAGTTAAGCGATATATTGTTACTGCTGCTGACAATATTCCATTTAAAAAAAAAAAACTTCTCAATTATTACGTTGCTATTCTTTCTACTATTTTAATGTTCTAAATATGTCAAATTAATATTTTAACCTTTGTATAGGAAGTTGTGGAGGTCGAATATAAGGGTTCTAGGTTAGGAGGTAGTTGAGTCTTTCCTCCTTACATTTGTAAGGATAGTCTGGTAGGGTTTTTGTCGAAGTCAATTAGTGGCACTGTTGCGTATTACTACTCTTTCGTTTTCCATAGTGCTAGGTCTATGTATTGTCTATGGCTTTTGCTTGCATCTACTTTCTCATTTTTATGATGTTATTTTTCTTATGGTTTTTATTAGTGGTATTAGAGGCCGTTTGGCTTAGCTAATTTAGAGGGTGTTTGGCTAAGCTTATAAGCTAGTCAAACTGGTTTATAAGCATTTTTTGGTTTATTTACGCGTTTGGTAAAATTAAAAGTGCTTACAAACCAAAAATAAGCCAAAACCCATAAGTTGGTCTCCCCAAACTTATCAAATTTCAGCTTATAAGCACTTTAGGTTTGACCAAATATTTACTATTCTATCCCTAAAATACGTCTTTTTAAAATAAAACTTTTTGTATACCCTATTTTTTAGTTGCTTATACTAATTTCAGCACATTTATCCAAACACGTAACTGCTTATTTTTTAAATCAGCTTCACTACTTAAAAGTGCTTTTCAGCACATATGCTTATCAGCTTCTCTAAATCAGCTAAGCCAAACTGGCTCTTAGAGTATCTGATAAGCATTAGGTGCTGAAAATCACTTTTAAGAGCCCGTTTGGCTTAGTTAATTTAGAGTAGCTGATAAGCATATGTGCTGAAATGCACTTTTAAGTGCTGAAACTGATTTAAAAAATAAGCAGTTACATGTTTGGATAAAAGTGTTAAAATTAATAATAAGCAACTAAAAAATTGGGTATACAAAAAGTATAGTTTAAGAAGAAGTATTTTAAGGGATAGAATAGTAAATATTTTGGTCAAACTTAAAGTGCTTATAAGTTGAAATTTGATAAGTTGGGGGAGAACAATTTATGGCTTTTGGCTTATTTTTGGCTTATAAGCACTTAACTTATAAGCACTTTTAATTTTATCAAACGTGTAGATAAGCCAAAAAGTGCTTATAAGCCAGTTTGACCAGCTTATAAGCTTAGCCAAACACCCTCTAAGTGCTGAAACTGATTTAAAAAATAAGCAGTTATGTGTTTGGATAAAAGTGCTGATATTAATAATAAGCAGATGAAGAACTGAATATATGAAGAGTTTTATTTTTAAAAAAGTATTTTAGGGATAGAATAGTAAATGTTTTGGTCAAACCTAAAGTGCTTATAAACTGAAATTTGATGGAGGAGACAATTTGTGGCTTTTGGCTTATTTTTGACTTATAAGCACTTAACTTGCACTTTTAATTTTACCAAACGCGTAGATAAGCCAAAAAATGCTTATAAGCCAGTTTGACCAGCTTATAAGCTTAGCTAAACAATGTTATCTCGTTTCGTCTTCTTGAGCCGAGGGTCTTTCGTAAACAACATTTCTATTCTCTCAGTATAGGGGTAAGATCTGCGTGTCACTATCCTCCCCAAACCCCACTAATGAAATTTTACTGAATCATTATTGTTGTTATTATTGTTGTATCTAGTCAAGATAAAATGGGATGAATTACGTGTTTCTTTTCTGTAATCGACTAATATATTATGAATGGGATGGTGGTGCAGAATTTTGATAATTTACAAAATGGGAGGAAGAGTTCAACACATTCAGCTGGGAGGTCCAATGTTGATTAAGGAAATTGTGATAGGGTTTGTGTTTGCATGTGCAGCAGGTGGTGCTTTTAAGATGTGGCATTGGGATCAGCAGAAAAGGAGTAAGAATTTCTATGACCAACTTGACAGAGGTGAAGCCACAGTTGTTGCTCAAGAGTATTAGCCCTTCGGTCTTCTTCCATGTCGAAAACCGCTCAACTTAGATAGAGAAATATTCTGAAATATGAATAATCATTGAGACACTGAATTTCAATATTTTTTTTTGTTTTCTTTATTGAATTACGTGAATTACATCTATTTAATTCGTGTATGTCCATGTTTGGTTGTGGAACTGGCTTCGTCTGCATTGAAGGAGAAATAAGATCTACATATGACATGTCTATAGTTTTTCTTTCCCTTTTTTCACTCCGCGCTGTTTTATCAAGGCAAAATACCTTAGTACCCCCTAAACTATTTGAGAATTATTACTTTCCTCCCTAAACTATTTCTGGTTCGAATTACCCCCCTCAACTTGGCCTTTTGAGAATAATTACTCCCCTAAATGCTTATGTGGCAAAAAGTGTGGGTACACTCACCTGCCATGTGGATTTTTCTGTCCATGTGACATTTTCGTGAATTTTTTTTCTTTTTAAGAATATTATTTTTTAGATAATTTTTTTAAATACAATTTATAATAAAAGTTGGACAGAACGACATTAGTTATGCTAAATATTTTTATTTGTACAAAAATAATAAAATTTTAGTTAATCTTTTTTTGAATATTACTTGAAAATAAAAATTTATACAATTGAAATAAATAGTCAAGACATCTAAAAAGTTATAAAAAATACATAGTTGAAATAAATAATCATTGAATCAAAGAAGAAATAAAAAGAGTGTACAATTGCACTTGTAATTTCTTGTAATTGTATACTCTTTTTATTTATTCTTTTGCGATGCAATGACTATTTATTTCAACTGTATATTTTTACTTTTTTTAGGTAAAATCCGTAAAACAAAATTGGAGCACTGTAATTTAGAGATATATAGAAAATTATAGCCAAAATAATTAATTTCAAACTATATTTTATAAATTTTTAGATGCATTGACTATTTATTTTAATTGTATAAATCTTTATTTTCGGGTCAAATTCAAAAAAAGATTAACTAAAATTTTATTATTTTTGAACAAATAAAAATATTTAGCCTAACTAATGTTGTTCTATCCAAATTTTATTATAAATTGTATTCGAAAAAGATTATTTAAAAAATAATATTCTTAAAAATATAAAAATTCTTTTTTATTTTTCACGAAAATGTCACATGGACAGAAAAATCCACATGGCAGGTGAGTGTACCCACACTTTTTGCCACATAAGCATTTAGGGGGTAATTATTCTCAAAAGGCCAAGTTGAGGGGGGTAATTCGAACCAGAGATAGTTTAGGGAGGAAAGTAATAATTCTTAAATAGTTTAGGGGGGTACTAAGGTATTTTGCCTTTTATCAATGCACACGGTTCTTGTTTTTATTTACCCGTCGGGCGTATTTATAGCCTGCAATACAGGGCACGTGCATCCATGACCCGTCCGTTAAATTAGATATTTTATGTACGTATTTTCTGAAATTTGTCCAGTATTATGTATTGGCACTCATGCTCCATAAAAGTTGAATGATGCACTTGATTCCACGCTTAATTAGTTTCCCTCCTTTATTAGTAGTGCACCCATATTATCAAAATTCTAGATCCGGCTGTGTCGCTCTCGCTCCTTACCTAGGAGCGCATCTTCTTTTTGTAGATGAGTTGCTTTGATTACTCCATATATATAAAGACTTATATTAGGCCGATGATCGATGGATAAATGAAAGGATAATCTTTTTATTTGATCTTTTGATTAATTGTATATGTTACGATGCCTTAATATATTACTGTTTCCATCCTTTGAGATTAAAATTTGAAAACGAGTCCATTATGACCTGCATGTGCATCTTATGTATTGACCAACGTCCAAGTTAGTTCCATCTCACAATTGTTTTCCTAGAAACAACTATAGAAACGAACAACAATTTATTCATAGAAATTCTAATTCGGAACTTAAGTTCAAAATGACCTCTCATTAACCAAAAAGACTTACCCATACCCTGTTACCTTGTAATTTTCAAAACTTCAAAGATTAGATTTATTACAGTTACACATGCTTAAAAGGTCCAAAAGAGTAAAACTTAACATTAGAAGTGTTACAATCAGAAATGTTACACATACTCAAGGCATAGGGCATATAGTTTTAATTTGCCTTTCTAACCGAAGACTAAAGACCTACAGAATTGCATATTCCCATATAATGCGTATCTCTAAAAGTTGTCAGCCTTGTGTATAAAATTGTATAGTACTTCATAATTGCGACCTTTTCAATGGAATATATCAGCTCAGCTCAGCTCACACTACAAGAAAGTAAGAATACGGCGACACTAAATAAATATTGTATAATGCTGCTTAAATATTACAAATTTATTTACTGATATTTGATTTAGATTTATATTAAATATTATAATTTTGGGGTCTGGAATTTTCGACATTTATATATATATCGGTAAAAATTTTCCGACATTTATTCATGACATTTTTTAAAACGTCACTTAAAATTGTTGACATTTAGAATAATGTTGGTAAAAAGATTATGAAAAATGTCGCATTTTACTTTACGACCTTTTGGTAAATATTCTAAAGTTTTTACAACATTTAGGTGAATCTCAAATAAATTAATGATAATTTTCAATTTTTTTCTGAAATGTCACTTTAAAATTTGCATACCAAATTTTTTAAAATATGAACAATAATCTTTTATTTAGTTTTTCGTCGTGAATCAAATATATATTCGATTTGTATATTCATAAATGTCAATCTTAATAAACAATGTAACAAATATGAAAAAGAAAATTTCTTTATACATTGGATTTAAAGAATATAGTACTGACATAATAAGGTCTCCTTGCAAGTTCGAGTTCAAATTAAATGACCTGTTATATCTCAAATAAATATAATTCTAACCAAATCGTAAAGATATAGTAGCTTTAACATAGAACTATGTCAAATTTACTCCTAATCTAAAAAATTCCCTAAGATTCTACAATAAATTATGCAACAAGGCTTTATGAATCCATCTTTATTCCTTGCAAAATATTGAACTACATCCTTCAGAAGTTCTGTAAAGAATCACACAAAAGGAGAATTACAAAAATAGCATAAGAACTTTAAATTACAAGCAAAAGTCTAGAGGCAACATTGATATCACCTTCATACTAAATTTCCTTCTGTGACAACATTGTAAAAGTTCTTTTGAACTATAAGCTTCACTATTCATAAATCAAAAAGATATCATCCAGTATATATCCATAAATTCTCAAAATGCTAACAAACACATGAACATCAATTAGAAAAGTAGCTACAATAATGCATACTTCAACCAAAGAATGACAGAACTTTCACCAAACCAAACCAAATGTGAAGAGGCAAAATTATAAAGAAATAAGCCATGCCAAAATTATCTTACTTATACTTCTCATATCTGAAAAATTAATAACCAGAAAGAATTGAGTTTCACAAATTTATAAGATAATCTCAAATCTCCAAACAATAGAACAAATAAAATTAAATACAATGAATTTGATAATATAATACTGGATGTATTGCATTTGTCTAAATACTAAACTGAAGAGAAATAAAGGAATGGTGGAGATGAATAGGAAAGGCAGTTTTCCACTATATTTATTCTAAGCGAAGTATAAAACTACTGTCCGAAATAAGTTTGCCTAGATCTCAAACAGGTTGCAGCCACACTACGAAATTTACTGCATAACCAATATATCAACAACTAAACTCCCACATATTCTGCTTAAAAAAAAAGATCACAACTGTCACGACCCTAAAAACAGATCTGGCCGTGATGACGCCTATCGTGAAACTAGGCCAGCCGACATAATTTCCAAGTCAAACCATTATTATAAAATTATTTTAAAGCCATTTATTAACAAGACATCTCATAATATAAGTCTAAATAATAAGTACGGAAAACATAACACAAGCCCGACATTAGGGTGTCACTAGTCATGAGCATCTACTATCATTGTCTGACAACATAAGATCAATATGGACGAGAAAAAATGAACACAACAAAGAAGAATGTAGAGGGAGGAAAGTAGAGCTGCGATCGCAGGCGGCTACCTTGTTAACTCCGATGAACCTGCCACCGAGTAATCAACACCGCTACCGGGTTCAGAAGTACCTGAATCTGCACACATGGTGCAAAGAGTAATGTGAGTATGCCAACTAAGTAAGTAATAAGAGTAAATAAAGATTGAGCAGTAAGAAAATATATAATCCACGTCATAACACCATAGTGAGTAGATGATGGTTTCCAAAACAGTATATAAATTAAGTCGTCTCGTTAAATCAAATTTCAGTAAAAATCCTTTGAAACTATCTTTCAACAACTTTTCAAAACGAAGTGATAAAATAGTTGAAAACATGATCAGCCCCTCGGGCAAAACTCACTCGTATACAACCCCCCCGACAACATAAATCACAAACAGCCCCTCAGGCAAGACATGAAACATAAATCGCCCATCGGGCATAATATCAACAGAACCAGCCCATCTATCACACAATCACTTGTAATCCACAACAATATGAACTAATAACAGCCCATCGGGCAACAATAGAGATCAACAACAGCCCACTCGGCTACATTAGATCACTCACATTGGGTACCCGTGCTCACTAGGGGTATACAGACTCCTGGGAGGGCTCCTATAGCCCAAGCGCTATAACAAGCCATCTCGTGACATAATCAATCAGGACCTTGGCCTCACATAATAACAAGCTACGTAGTGGCATAAATCAATCAGGCCCACGGCCTCACAGTATCATAAATCAGTAACAACCTGCTACGACGTGCATCCCGATCCCATAATATTCTCATAATACAGTCCCTTGGCCTCACTCAGTCAGAAATCTCTCAAGCTACTCGGGCTAACAGTAAAACATGATACTCAGCTTAAAATATCATTTAAAGTATCAGGATAGAGCAAAAGTACAGCTGAGTTATGAAATCAGTAAAATATAGCATGCCTGAGTAAAGATATTAAGTCAAAACAGTGAGAAAAATTGTAGAAAGCCCCTAAAGGTGCAAAATAGTTGGCACTCCAAATATGACATCTAGCCTAAAACACACTAACTTCCCAAAAACATAGCAATATCAAATAGTTTTCTATTAAATACGCGACATAATAGTCGTATGGGATGGACCAAGTGACAATCCCAATGGTGAACGATCCCACGCTCATCATCTAGCGCGTGCGCCACCTCAAAGTAGCACAACATTGTAAAATATGGGATTTCATACTCTCAGGACTAGATTTACAATCATTAACTACCTCAAATCAGATGAAATACTACTCCGCGACGCCCTAGCCTCTCAACTAGGCATCAACTCACGTCGGCTCTATAAAAATTAAGAACCATAACATCAATATATGCTAAGGAAACAAAACCCATGCACAAATAATCAAGTTAACTCAAAAAACCCAGAAGTTGGCCAACCCTGACCGTTGGGCCCACATCCCGGAATACGACAAAAATCATACCAATAGAATCCTTATCCTTTCATTAGTTAGTACATACCAAAATTACAAAAATCCGACCTCATATGGTCACTCAAATTCTAAAAATCCACTCTCTAATTTCAAGCCCTAAATTTCCCAAATTTCTAGTCCAACTTCTCAATTAGATGATGAATAAGATCATAGATTCACGAAATTTAAACCATTATAGGTTAGAATTACTTACCCTAATGTTGCTCCTTCAAATCCTTTAAAAAATCGCCTCTCTTCCGAGTTCCTTAAGCCCAAAATCGAAAAATGAAGAACAAACCTCAAGCTGGGGTTTTTCTGTCCAGCAAAACTGCACCTGCGGAATTTCTATCACACCCACTAAATGTATCAATTCCACATCTGTGGTCAACGCCATCGCACCTACGGTGCGCACTTGTGACTCAGCTTCTACTTATGCAGAAAAGATCCAACTCCACCGTGTCCGCATTTGCGGCTCCCAACTCGCACAAACGGCCTCGCACCTGCGGTCCCAAATTCGTAGGTGCAGAAATGACAGAAGTAGCACAATCAGTAGCATCAACTCAAGGCCAAACTTGCCAAAAACTATCCAAAATCATCCTAAGGTCCCCGGGACCTTAACCAAAAGTACGAACAAGTCATATTCCAATATTCAATCTTATACAAATTTTTGGAATACTCAAAACAACATCAATATCAAATCACCTTCGGATTCAAGCCTAAGGATTTAGAAACTTTCAAATTCCACAAACGATGCTGAAACCTATCAAATCACCTCAAAATGGCCTGAAATTTTGCACACATGTCACAAATGACACAACGGATCTACTCCAATTTTCATAATTCTATTACGACCCCGATATCAAGATTTCCACTGCCGATTGAAAATGTTAACTTTCTAATTTTGCCAATTCAAGCATAAATCCACCACGGACCTCCAAATTTCATTCGAGACGCGCTCCTAACTTCAAAATCAACAAACGGAGCTAATCAAATCATAAAAATCCAACTCCGAGATCGAATACTAAATAGTCAAGATTGGGTTAAACTTTCAAATTTAAAGCTTCAAGCTGAGAATTGTTCTTCCAAATCTATAATGATTATCCTAAAATTAAAACCAATGATTTACATAAGTCATAATATATCATACGAGGCTAGTCATGCCTGAAAACTGGCGAACGAAGTACAAATGCTCAAAATGACCGATCGGGTCATTACAACAACACCTGGGCAATGAAACTCACAACTAGTATATACTGCTCAAACTCACCTTATTTGTGTGAACAATAGAAATTGGTGATAATGACTACCGTGATCTTTAATTGAGTTATTGACAACCCATTACAGGAGAAGATTATTATAATTAAAATAAAAATAAATGCAACAATAACTTAAAGAGAACAAGGCCAGATTGTGAATGAGTATAAAATTATTTACCTGCTCATTACTGATCGATTTACTATTTTAGCCAATCTCTTGTGTCTTTTTCTTACCATCTCAATGAAATTTCTCAAAAACTATGATTCCTGCCAAATTGAAAAGTAATTTCTACTGCCAAAAAGTATGAAATAATATCTAACAACCAAGTCGAAAATAAGACATGTAATCTTCATAAAATACTTCAAAACTGTCTAGATTGTGGGTCAATTTTTGTTCCGGACACTCCTTCCCTAAGTCATTCAATATCTTTTCACTTTCAAATGTAGTATCATCTAGTCGTTGCTCATGCCACCCTTTCACATGGCCTTCCATATGCCTAATTGCCTATGTATTTTCACTTAAATCGGAAAAACCTTTTGGCTTGAGTTTAATAACAATTTAACACTCCTTAGCCATTGGATAATGGATATAAAACACATGTTGAACCTGAGAAGCAAAGATGAAATGTTGATTTGATAGCTGATGCCTTGTGTAGAGTAGATAATTAAATTCACAATAGTAAATCCATAATCATCTGACAGTTAAAATGAGATCATATTGATCCAATCCTTTTCAAATAGCACTATATTTTTCTATATGGGAACTTCAAATAGTTATACTCTGCAAACAACCTTAAAGATCCTAAATAACTTGGAAAGGAGAAACCTAGTAAGTGCTTCATAACAGAAAAATACTTTCTTTTAACTATCACATTAGAAAAAAAAAGATTTACATAGTATTAAATTAAACAGAAGATAAATAAGAACCTGTGAAAGCCTCATCAAGAGTCTGAGCCCTATATCAATGTTCTTCAAATAGCTTGCCTCCTTATCCTTGTCTTCTTCAATCTTCAAGTATATGTGATAAAAATACTAGAGCGCAATGCAAAATTAGGTTGTTTGAAGAATTCTAATTAATAAAAGAAACTGTAATTTCAGAATTAGGAGGTGGGAAGCCAAAAATTCTTACCGCCAAAATCTTTTCCTTCTAAATCTATGATACTCTCCATACATAGTTATTTTCGAAACCGCAATTTGTAGTGGGAGAATATATTGCAGAGATACATATCAAATTTGATTAAATTGAACTAGATTTGATAAAAAAACGAGCCAATTTGAGAATTCCCAACATGTTAGGGTTTTGAGGTTGTCACGATCCAAAATCTCACATGTTGTGATGGCGCCTATCTCAATACTAGGCAAGCTGACAACCTCAATAACCTACAATTTTTGTTAAGTTTGAAAACATAATATTTCGAGTTGAAAGAAAATTTCATAAATACTTATACAAATAAACTCTCAAAACCTGGCGTCACTGAGTACATGAGAATTCATATAAGAATACAGTCAACTACAATGTCTAGGAAATAAAAACTAAAATACAGATAAGGATAATGAAGGAGAGTCAAGGCTTGTGAATGCCATGCAGCTACCTCGATAGTCTCTTGGATCTGACTCCTCAATAAGCAGCCGCCATGACAAAAAATGCCTGGATCTGCATACGAGGTGCATGAAGTAACGTGAGTACAACCAACTCAGTAAATAATAATATAAAAAAATAAGAAACTGAAGATAGTGATGAGCCACAATTATGGTTTGTTTTTCAGTAATTTCAGCAAGAAATAGACATGCTTTCAAATTCTGCAATTTAGGTCAAATTAGTTATATATAGTTTCAAATTCAAGTAAACCGAGTATAAGACCTTCTACTAATAAACAATTATAGATAGCAACTAAGTTCAACAACAAATGAAAGCGTACATATAATATGGGGTCTCCCCCTGCAGCGGGATCAGAAAAGGTTTTATTAAAGTTTTGATCGGTTAATAACATGGTAATTGCCCCTGCCAGTACTGAAAGTGATAATAAAAGTAGGGATGTTGTCACTAGAACGGACCACACAAATAGAGGTGATCTATGCATAGTCATTCCAGGTCCACGCATGTTGAAGATAGTTGTACCCTCAGAACAACAATCACTCAACTCATCTCAACCGCACAATCACTTGGACCTGAGCCCTCAATACTCTCACTCAATAGGTACTTGCGTTTACCGAGGGTGTATAGACTCCGGAGGGGCTCCTACAACCCAACCGCTATAATTCATACGGACAACTCACGTGCTACACGAAAACATCATGTGCTATAATATCATATCAAGATCTGCACGGATAAATCACGTGCTATAGTATCAATATCTACATTTGCACGAAAAACTCACATGCAGCACGAATAACTCACGTGCTATAATATCAATATCTCACTGTCAGACCCTCGGTCTCACTTATTCATCAACTTTTCTAGTCTATCAGGCTCTCAGGAATTAGAGAAATCAGCCCAGATAGAAATGACATGATGTCTTAATAATAAATAACAAAGATTGAAATATGATATGCGAGTAAAAACATAGATAGAGTACAAATAGCATTTATCAGGCAGTTCAATATGTAGTGCGGCTTTTGTGTGTCCCAACAACACCAACACATAGCCTAAACATTATTTCTAACTTGATTTACAATAAAATTTTATAAAATGTATATATCATATAGCTAACAACAAGTTATTCAGTTTTATAGTTTCACGGAAGGGACCAAGTCATAGTTCTCACGGTGCAAGCCCACACGCTCGTCACCTAGCATGTGCATCATCTCTATAATAATCATACGACACAAAAATTTGAGGTTTCATACCCTCAAGAACAGATTTGTAACTGTTACTTACCTCAATCTGAGCAAAACTCTACCCCAAAATACCTTTGCCTCTCAAATCGATCTCCAAAAGTCTCGAATCTAGCCATAATAATTCGATTTAGTCAATACAAATTATAGGAATTAATTTCATATGAATTTATACTTTTCGATTAAAAATTCAAAATTGCACTGAAAATCACCCGTATGGCCCACGTCTCGAAACCCGACAAAAAATACAAAATATGAACGCCCAAGCAACCACAACTATTGAAGCCTCATGAGTATTGGTGTGTAGCGATGCTTCATACATTTGTATAGGTGCGATATTGATGCAAGATAGTAGGGTGATTGCTTATGCATCACGACAATTGAAGCCTCATGAGAAGAATTATCTATTTCATGATTTGGAGTAGGTGGAAATGTAAATGCACTCAAGATTTAAAGGCATTACTTGTGCAATATGTCATGTGAGGTTTATACTGATCATTGCAATCCTTAGCACTTGTTCAAATAAAAGAATCTGAATTTAAGATATTGGATGTGGTTATAGTTTTAAATGATTATGACATTATAATTTTATATCATCCAAGTAAGGCGAATGTGGTGGTGGATGCCTTGAGTAGAAAGGCAGAAAGTATGGGTAGCTTGTCATTCATTTCAGTTTAGGAGGGGCCTTTGGTCATGGATGTTCGGACCTTGGCAAAAAAATCCATGAGGTCGAATATTTTTAATCCTAGAAATGTTCTTGGATGTATTGTTGCACTGTCGTACTTGTTAGCGCATAAGGCTTTGTATTCCTTATGTTGATGGATTAGCATAGTTGATACTCTAGGAGGCTCACAACTCCTAGTATTTTATTCATCCAAGTGCAACAAAGATGTATCATGATTTGAAGCAATACTATTCGTGGTAGATAATGAACAGGAACATTGTCGGTTATGTTTCACGGAGTTTCAATTGCCAGCAAGTTAAGTATGAACATAAAAAACCAAGTGATTTGACTCAGAAGATGGTTATACCATAGTCGAAGTAAGAGCATATCACTATGGACTTTGTTGTAGTGTTACAAAAATAACGACCTAACCCGTCATTTGAGTTCTAGAACACCATTTCTCCCGTTTCAGACTTTCCATAGGATTATTTGATGATTTATGACCTATTGGGTAGGGTGATTTAGTTTCCAAGGGGTTCGAGAGTGATTTGGAACGCTTAGTTCCTAAGGTGAGGCTTAAGATTTGAAGAGTTGTGCAAAGTCAATATTATGGGTAAATGATCCCAGATTTGTATTTTGATGGTTCCATTAGGTTATGAGTTAACCTTTTGTTAAATTTTGTGGTATGATTAAAGATTGAAGATTTATTATTTGGAATTGGTCTTTATGACTTTATTTTACCTTGTTAAGTATTTTTTGGATAGATCTAGGACGTATGAATGATAGTTTAATTTTAAAGGAAAAACAGTACTTGAGTGTTGAAGCTATCTTTGAAGGAGGTTTGTCTCTTGTCTAACCTTGTTAAGTAAGATTTTTTTTACAAATTGGACTTATGTGTTGCGTTCTACTTGATTTAGGGGTGATGTATATGCGAGATGATGAGCGTATATACATACATTAAGGATATACCATATTTGAGGTAGTTTTAGGCTTCTTCATGCCTTATTTGGTTGTTTGTTCTTCTTGACTTATACGTTACTTGATTGTATGACTACATGAGCACAATATTATGCTAGAGAAACTAAATTATGTTTTAGCTTATGATATATTATTTGAGCATGATTAGCTATCCTTGTGATTCTTGATGTTATTGATTTAGCCGTAATCATATTTTATAACGATTCCGTAATATCAATAGTTGAAAATAGAGACATCATTTTCGATCGATGTTTTTGAACACAAGTGAGGAAATTTTTCTTCTTTGCTTCTTCCAAGTTTGCTAATGTTAAATGGCTATAACGCGTAGGTAGTACAGGCCTTCTTCTAGCATACATGTGTATCTCAGTTTAATTCTGAATATTTCTTCTTCCCAGCTAGTTTATGGAAAAAAAATTATACATGTATCCTTAAATGGATTTCTTAGTGAATGAACTAAGATTATTCATGTAATAAACAAAGCAAAAAGTATTTTTTTTTTCTAAAATAAGGTCTAATTTTCAATAGAGGACAAAAATATTATTGTAACAAGAAAACTCTCTTACTTTTTTATTTTATTTTTATTTTTATCTAATCTTACTGTTATATCGGAGGGCTTGTGCACAAACATGCGAAACATCTCATCATGATTAATGCATTCATATGGATAGAGGTAAAAACAAAATTCTCCAAAACAAACGCCGCAGGGTCATCTTATTTCTTAGAGTTGAGACAAAGGGATAATGGGACACGTTCAGCATGAGAACCAAAATGGAAATTAAGGGCTACAACTCCAAGTAGGACACAACTGAAACATAAATCAAATCACCAACATATCATATAACTGTCTCTTCAGGAAAGTTGCTCCTCTAGTGACAATTCTTCAATCATGTTCATCCTATTGATAGGATTGAACGAATGAATCTCAGCACAAGCGCATTTGCTTGGAAGCACAATGGACCCAAATCCATGATCAAGTGGCTGATGCACAACAGGCTGCAGTGGCAACTTACGAGAAATAACGACAGAGTTAATAACCTCGTCTGTTGGGTGGTAGATAGATAAAACCTCGAAGCCTTTGAGATCATGAGAATTGACGACAGGATAGAGAAAAGCGCGCGCACCATGTGCACTTCTTAGCATCAGTGTTGCTCCGGGAGCCATATACTTAGCCAAATGATTAATAACCTTAATCTTTTCTTCCTTGTCCATCCCCACGAGGGCTGCCAAGAAGACAACATTATATTCCTTCAAGGCATACGTTACATCCATGATATCTATCGAGTGAAAACTCATCCTCTCGGACAAGTCAGGATCGGATGTCACAAGGCGGGACGCCATGGAATTGGCCACAGAGTCAATATCATAATTGTCAAAGTAGGTATTCTTAAGGTGTTTAGTAGCTAAAACGAGAGAAGTGAGAGGGAGAGGGCCCGATCCCACGAAGGCGATTCGGGCTGGGGTTATGGTGGTTTGTTTGGTGAGGATGTTGAACTCAAGCAAGCTTAGTTTGATGTAATTATCGAAATATGGGAAAATGTTAAGATGGTGAAGAGGGTTTTCATAAGAGCCAAGAATCTTGGAATAATGACTTTCAAGAAGTCCTTCAGCTTCACCACAAAGCTTGATGAGATGAGACCTAATTTCTTGAATCTTTTGACAGAGCTTACAAACATCAATAGGATTTGGTGGCATGCACGTATTCACAAGCTCTGTGAACAACATGTTGACATCCTTGGAGGGATTCAGGGTTTCCAATTTGGAGATCTTTTCGTATAATTCGCAGACTTGTTGCACCACTGGATTGCTTTGGCAAACCATGTTGATGTTATTATATGAGAATTGTAGTGAAAAAAAGCTAGAAAAGAATAGTAGCACTAAAGAGTTTATGTTCGAAAACCACCACTGTGATGTTTTCTCAAGAGGCCTCCAAACGTCGCTATTTATTGGAGGTTTTTGGGGCCCAAAGAGACTATGGGTGAGGGATGAGACATGCTACATTTTTCATTTTTATTGTTTCATAATTAGATCTTTAAATTGTTTATTGGCTGAAATGAAAGTATGGATCTCTGTTGCTTTGTTTTGTTGTGCATCACTTGTCAACTTATCATCATGGTGGCAAAATCACACTTTTGAATAATTGCGCGATGTGTCACTCTCAAACTTGTGCCTTTTATTTGACCAACTTTGTTCCATTACTTAATATTTTTTCTCTTCAAAATTCAAGTTACTCTAAAGGCCATGCTTACCGTTTTAATTTTCATCTAAGAACTAAACTACTGTTATCAAAAACTGGATCTGATCTAGAACTTGGGGTTCACATACCTATCCCTACACTTTAACGAAAATTGGACACCGATTCAGTAGTGAAGCCACAAATTTCTCTAAGGGTTCAAACTTAATAAAAGTAAGAAAAAATTCTTTAATAAAGGTATTCAATATACCTTTAAATTTGATATTTATTTATATACGCAACATATTTTTTTTACAACGGATAGTCAATTGACCACTCTTAATAGGTTATAGGTGACGTCCAACGGTTTATAGTTTTGTTTTGGTGCAATAATATGGTGCAAAAGCATTTAATATCAAACAGAGTAAGTCAATGTCAATCTATGTTGTCGAGTAAGCGAAATTGCAACTAGTAAGTTAAGATTTTGAAAAGTAATCTTCATTTGCGTATTTGATTTCATCTCCCCTTTCATAAATTCCAAAAGAAGAAAAACAAAAGAGCACAAAAAGTTTTTGAAAAATGCATTTTATTTTTCATGCACTGTTAAATAACGTACGTTTCCTGTTAAACCATTCCTTTGCTGGTAGATAACTACTATTGCCACTGAGTGAGTTGTTTTCGTGAGACTTGGGATCAAAGTTCAAACTTGAATCTAATGTGAAAAGCATTACAAACTCATATAGAGTCCAGAACCAAAATGTGGTTCATTTGGACTCAAATAACCAAAATGCATGGAAAAAAAAAAACTGGGAACCATTATATATATAGCACGGTATTGCACACTGTACCTCGCACCTCATTAGCCCGTGGAGATAAGTTCAGATCAGGCCAAACTCTTTCATCCGGAACCTGTTCGGCTAAAACTGCTCCAAAATAACCACTAGATGATGAGGGATATCCCTACATTGCGGAACCTATTGTCAATAACTTCAACATTGACGTATATTTCCAACATTTTTATCAGAAGAAATTTCCGGTATTCATACGGAATCCTCAAAAAATCTCTCAGAGTTTCATCGTCTTCGATGTAAAACTCAACATAACAAGCAACCCCTGACAGAGTGACAAAATATGGATATCTTCCGGTTACTTTAATACTCACCGAACATTTGTTCACACTCATTTATTTACATAACAACGATATCAATGTATCGTACTCCATTGTAAGTGGCAACTTAACATGACACTATTGAGAACAACTATAGTTTACTGAGTTATTCGCCGCCACAATCTCATCCCCCAATATAATGAATTCCTAATTCTTCGCTCTTTAAACATTATGAAAAAATGAAAAATCATTTAATGAACTAATATTTAACGAACAAAAATAACAAAAAACTGAAGGAGGATGAATGGATTTTTACCAAATACTGAAATCCTATAAATAAGGGAAAAACAAGTCCTGGGGGTGCAATTATTTGAGTTATAACGCCTTAAATATGAGCGTTATACCTAATTAAATTATCGGAAAAGGGCCAAATATACCCCTCTACTTTCAAATATGGTTTACTTGTACCATTTGTTATACTATTGGGTCATTCATACCCCTACCGTTATACTATTGAGTTATTTATACCCCTACTATCATACTTTGAAACAAAAATACCCTTATTTCATATATATATATATATATATATAAGCTAACATCTCTCAAAAAATAAAGTAAACATTAATTAGGGACATGAAAGGAAAATCTTGGGATCTAATTGTCCCAAATCCATACTCGTCTAAGCAAAATCGTGACCAAAATAGATGCCATATACACAAAATCCTTTGTACATCACTCGGTCACTACATGCAAAAAAGGCCCGGTAATATCTTGTGGTAATCTGCTCCTCAGACCAAGTCTTAAACTAGTGGGTAATACAAAAAGATAAGATTTTATGTAGCACCCTCGTGAAAGCTCTCGTACGGCCAGTATCTTTTGATTCCATCTCAGTTACTAAGTGTATGTGGTGATTAATTATGTGAACCCTGCTAACTAAGTTTTTTGGAGCAGAAATTATTTGTGTGTCACTTAAGCATAGAACAATTATTTGTGGGCCCAAAACTTAATTATAAAGTTGTATATATAATGATTCCCAATTTTTTTTTCACACATTTTAATTTTTAAGTTTAAATGAACCACATTTTTGTTCCGGACTCGCTCATATATGGTCGATGAAAACGACTGCTTTTTTATTGGTTATATATGGTTGAGGTGAATAATGAAAGAAGGTAGGCAGAATCTTCCTCAGGATTTTAGTCTTAATTTTTATTTCTTAGTACGTACTAAGTACGTATACTTTATTATAGGAAGAGGTGCTTTCTTTCCAGTTAAAGCTTCCTTAGAACATTTTCCTCCAAATGGATGTTGGGTAGGCCTTTTCTTATTAAATTCTTCTTTCACGTTAAGTATGCATTGAATAACGAACAACGAAGTCCTTTCTTCTTCTTTCTTTCCATTTTAACTAATGTGTAATCATCAACAGGCATGAAAAGCAAGGAGAAAACGAAAAGAAAAAAGAAAAATAACTAGGAATATAATCTGTGAAAAATGGCATGGATCATGAAGAAGATCTTAGTACTGTCGTCAACCCTATAATTGGTCAATATCTTATGTATTGATAGATTTGCTATTGAATTGGATTTTGTTACTTCTTATGCTTTCACACTTGGATCGTTCATACCGTGACCTCACTTTGTTTTCCGGCATACCGTAACCATGCTGAGTGAACAAATACTTATTAACTAATATTTGCTAATGACCCAAAAAAATAACAGCAGCAACAATAACCCAGTATAATATCATAAGTGGGGTCAGGGGAGGGTGGAATGTACATATCCTTATTCGGCAAAGAGACCATTTCCGATAGACCTCGACCAAAAAAAAAGACGGAAGAAGCATTAATAGCAAGTAATAGCAAGACAATATATTTAGAAAATTAAATCCAAGATAGCAATTGAGAATATGAATTATTGTTATTATTATTATTATTATTATTGTTGTTGTTGTTATTGTTGTTATTATTATTTTTTTGGTAAGAAAGATAACATATTATAAATAAAAGTTTACAAAAAGTTTGATGTTGGATGCATACACTGCATCTGATTAACAGCTACTAACTTACACACATTAACTAAACCAAAACTACTACTACCAATACAACTACTTGATATATCCGATTGGTTACATAATCTTCTACGCATCATCTCTGACTGATCTTGCTTATAAGAAGGCATGACAAAACTTGGAGGTCTTGAAAAATTTACAGTATTCACCTCCACTTGAATTGCTTCAAACTTATCTAAACAGTCTGCACTATTTTGTTCTCTAGAGATTAGCTCCATTTTTGGATTAAGCAGCTTCCTGAGTAATAACCTTGATATTGCAATGGAACTCTTGAGTAGTTGCTGCAACTTGAGTGACATTTAACTCCGTACTGTTGGATTGGTTGTTGGCCTGATTATGAATGAGGTTGACACTAGATTTTGAGGACACCTTATGAAAATTTTTCTTTCCAACTCCTCCTTCTGCACGAAGGTTTTTACTCCATTCATGCATGCATAAATTGGTGTTGTTTCTTTGTTGTAGGCGATTGCTGCGTCTAACTCTCTCTGTAAGTTCACCTCTTGCTCTCTTTGTTCTAGTTTATTGTGATTGTCCAGTGAGGGTGGAGGAGATTGAGGCCTCATGTGACTTAGAAGATTGAATGGGAACATGTTAGAGTTGAGTGTTTGTAGAAGGAGATAAAGTAGTAGGATTATTAATAAGAGGAATATCTATATTAGTATATATGTTAGTAGATATATTAGTGGGTATTTTGGCTGGTTGAGAAGATTGATAAGAATGATTTTGGTTTGACCTAGTAGTTGAGATTGAGTTAGTGCTTTGCCCTATTTGCATGTCATTTGCTAGGGTTGGAGTGTTGCAATTAATGAGGGAAGAATGAGGTGTAAGTATTTTAGGGGAATGATGGTCGAGTAAGGTAGAATTAATAGAAGGGGGAAGGGTGTAATCATGCAAGTGTATGGGTATTGATTTGTCTTGCATGTGTGAGTGTGTGTCGTGGCTCTTTGCATGTTGAGAGATAGGAGTAGTGGTGTGGTCAAGATTTTCTAATTGGACCCCACTATTAGGTGCTTGATTGCTAGTTGAAGGTTGACTAAGAGTATTGTCTTGTCTAGGAGTAGATTTGTCTTGCATGTGAGAGTGTGTGACGTGGCTCTTTGCATGTTGAGAGATAGGAGTAGTGGTATGGTCACGACTTTTCAATTGGACCCCACTATTAGGTGCTTTATTGCTAGTTGAAATTTGACTAAGAGTATTGTCTTGTCTAGGAGTATTATTAGTGTGATTTAAAGCAATAAAATGATTACTATCATCGTTTAATAAATCAAACTTAGTATTAGTTACAACTACATTTGTTTGATCATTAATAATAGAGTCTTTTTTAATAGGTAAACGTGTATGATTTAAAGAAAATTGAGTAAAGGGGAGATGATTAGGATCAACATTAGCCAAAGACTTTCCCTTACCAAAACTTACCTCTTTACGTGCTTGCTTTGCATTTGCAATCTTGGAAGGAAATTGAACTAATTGCCATGAAGTTTGTGTATCCATTGCTTCCCCATGAGTAGAAATATGATTAGAAGTAGCCATGTTTAAATTCAACCCTTTGGATGGACAAGTTCTTTGGTTATGACCCATACAACCACATATAATACACATTAAATTCAAACCTTCGTAGAGAATAGCTTGTTAGTGTTCACCAATGTAAATATGAGACTTTAACGGTTGATTTAGTTGAACTTCAACACATAAACGAGCATATTGACCTATAGTAGTATTAGAAGTACAAATATCCATAGATAAGAATTTTCCAACTTTCTGAGCTAACTTCTTTAATACATGATAATCATAAAACTCAATAGGTAATTCTGGTAATCGCATCCATATAGCAGAAGATGTAATTTGAGTAGATGAAGCTTTAAACCTAGGCTCCCATTGTCGCACAGATAATAATAGTTTAATACAAACCAAGGTCCTTCTTGCAAAGCATGTAATTTATTTTCCTCTTTTTGAAATTTAAGAAGAAAAAAATCTGAGCCTGAATCAATTAATGGGAGATTTTCAGTAGGTTGCCACATAGAATATACCTTTTGTCTTAGCAGTTGATATTCCACCTTACGCCCATAAACCTTGATAATTACAGCATCTTCCCAAGGTTTATAGAGTCGATATTTTTCCTCTACTGTTAATGGAATAAAATTAGAAGAATCAGTAGATGCTTCTATTTCTTCAGTATAATCAGAATAGTCCATCCATGGAGTAGGGGAATTAAACTCTATATGGTTAGGGCTATTAGTAGTTAGAGTTTCAAGATAGGATTTTGAAAGCTTTGAAGTATCAATCAATTGAGTTGATAAATCTAGTTGCATATCTGTATTCATAGTTATAGAATTTAAAGAAGGATTGTCATGTGGTTTTGGTGGTATTGATGGTGAAGGAGATGAGTGGTTAGAGGTTGGAAGTGTTTTCTTCATAGAGAGAGAATGTTATAAGTAACAGTTATTGTTGTTATTATTGTTATTGTTGTTGTATTGTTATTATTGTGTTGTTGTTAGGCCAAGACATTAATAACTCCTGAGATAATCTGAGGTAATTCCATATGATCTAAATGTTCACACTTAAAGTGAAAAAGAAATAAATTGTTGTTTAATTTAAGAAGAAACAAAATAAACCAAATACTAGATCGAAAAAGTTATCAAAGCATTAATAAAACAAGAGAACAAATTTTAAATGCACTGCATGGGTCAAAATTCGACTGATGAGATTTAGCTCGAGAAAGGTAATTATCGTGAGAATTATAACTTATTATAGGCAGTTCGTTCGAGGTCGGTCAGTGACGAATGGAACAAAGTGTTGAGTGGCTCATCAGGGTCAAGGTCATACACAAGATTGAAGGAACCTATTGGCGAGCAGATTAATCAGCGCCGAGGTCAGGCACTCAGGCCAATAATAACGGCTAGTTTCGCAATAAGATATTTTAGGGGATATTTTATTGAATATTCTCTGCCTTGGTACTTTAGGTTAGGTAAGGGATATGTCCCATATAAATTGAAAGATAGAGAGACAGAAATTGGCATGTAATATTCTATGTGATAAGAACTCTCTTGAAAAGTTGACTCACAAAAAAAATACAAATATTACCTTTCCAAAGAGATTCGATTTGGTCTTTATCCCACACTTTCTTGCATTAGATCCGAGAAAGCCTCTTATATTCTCTCATATTCTTGTCTTACATCATTGTCAGAGAGAGAAGAACCACACACCTCACTCAATATTGGGTGAATCATTCACTCTATTTACATTCATTGTCATAGCTTATTTATTGCTTATCATTATTTCCCACTCATTAATGATAGCATAATTTATTATGCATTGTATTAAATCAGTTTTAATGCACTCATGTATTATTCATATAAACATATTTCAGATATAGAAGTTATTATGTTTAACTATAATTTACCTTTTATCTTCTTATTTAATTAGTTTAACAAAAGGTCTCATACTTTTTGGTCAAACAATTTGGCAGCGTTTGTGAAAGTTTCCTAGTTAAAACTTTAGTTTCTTCTAGATAAAAAAAAAAAAAGCAACAAATCCTATACTTCCTTGCATGCACAAATCTAACATGGCAGGCAAAAGAGAGAAAAAGAGGAATGCGATAGCCGACCTCACCACCAACCTCCTTCAAACCATCAACGATGTAAATGAAACAGAGGGTGAGGAGTAACACCAAGCACTTCTCCCAGGCGACACAGCTCGCCCCCTCCTCATGGTAGAATCATGACCTCGCACGATAAAAGAGCCTCTACATCTACAACAGCAGAGGCACCATCGGCAATGAAATACTGCTCGTGGCGTGGTTGAAAAATACGCCAACCAAATTCCTTGTCGAGCGCGCTCAAAGGCCAAACCGGGAAAAGGCAAGGGTTTGCGTTGGACAAGCAGCTGACGAGCAACATGTCCTCCTCCCCTTAACAGGTATTACTTACAATGTTAGTGATGCAGGTAACGACACCCTCACATTTTGAGGAAAATGTAGAAGATGGAGAACGAGAACAAAATGCTCCACAACCAAATGAAAGAGCATCAATAAAGGGTAGACAAAATACCGGGTGCCCCAAAACTCCTTCCAAAAAGGGATGTCGATCGGTTTGTTGAGCATTCATATAATGACGAAGCTGCACTACACACAATACCCAAAACCTTCAAAATGCCTTTGTACCCGAAAATATATGATAGCACAACAGTCCCCGAAGATCATGTGACTCATAACGTCACCGCACTGAAAGGCAACAACCACGCCAAAGAGCAAGTATCATCAATCTTGTTGAAGAAGTTCGATGAAACCCTCACTAGGGGTGTGTTAACTTGGTATTCACAACTGCCCATACAATTGATTAAAATATTCAAAGAAATGGGTGAGAAGTTTATAACAACCCATGTCAGAGAAAAAAAGGTGGAGGCAAGGGTAAATGACATATTCGCCATGAAACAATCACCTGGAGAGAGACTATGGGACTTCCTTACCCAACTTAATCTAGTAAGGATGACCCTACCAAATGTATCGAAAAGAGGCCGTGGAAGCCTTTTAGAACGGGCAAATTAGAAGCGGTTCGAGGGAGACCAGAAAGCTGCTAAGCTGCCTCATGAAGTATACCCCAACCACTTGGGATGAAATACACAATGCATATTGCGCCGAAGTGCGAGCGGACGAAGATGATCTAAATGGGCCAACCCGACGACTAACTTCGGTACAAGCCGAGTCTAGAAAGGATCGAATGAATGACAATAGGAGAGACTTAGCAGGACCACGGCCTAATTGTGAGAGACATCAGTCCTATGTCAGCGGCACCCTCATGCCGCCCTCTCGCCATGACGAGGGCCCATCCAGGATACAAACAGGAACTCACCAAAGTGAGAGAGGTATGCCCCTCTTATTATCCGCTCACAATTTCTGTGTTTCCCCTCAAAAATATTCTATGCACTAGAGAAGCTCGGCCCAAAAGTGAAGTGGCCGCAGAAGACGAGATTTGACCGGAGCACCAGAAAGTCAAATGCCCTCTGCGAGTTCCACCAGGAGCGGGGTCACAAAACTGAGAAATGTTTTGCTTTAAGACAAGAGGTCGTGAACATGCTTCACCAAGGGCACTTGAAAGAGCTGATGAGCGATAGAGGGAATGCCAACTTCGTCCGTGGATATGAATAGCACCGTGGACAGATAGACATCCTTAAAAGACTACAGAGTCATATTCTTGGTTCCAGAGCAAAGAGAGACCAACCAAAGGATCATACTCTGTGAGGGATGAGTATAGAACATGAAGATCTATCCGTTCTCACCTCAACCCGCATACACCCCTCAATGAACATCCTCTTATCTTCGGGGTCGATGTCAAAGTCGGTTCATAGTGTCACACCTCTTTTTTACCGCACCCGCAAGGGTGCAAAGAGTTTTTCCAATTAAAGGACAATCGAGATGGGATTTATTTAATTATTTCAGAGTCGCCACTTGGGAGATTTATGGTGTCCCAAGTCACCGGTTAAATCCCGAATCGAGGAAAAGAATGACTCTATTTAACAGTCCGCGAACCAGAACTCCGGATAAGGAATTCTATTAACCCGGGAGAAGGTATTAGGCATTCCCGAATTCCGTGGTTCTAACACGGTCGCTCAACCGTCATGTTTGGCTTATCTATCTGTTTTTTACAATTATGTACTTAGTGCAAGTTAATATCCTTTTACCGCTTTTATTATTGGTTACGATTTACGAAAGAGAAAATTGCCTAGAAATATGCTTTCGAGTCACGTCACATGAAATGCACCCGGGTCCTCGACATACTCTTATTCAACATTTCGGGGTTTGGATTTGGGTCGCATGAAATGCACACCCATATTTTAAGAAGGTAGAACTAAAATATGTGCCCGGAGCGATTACTTATTTACACTGTTGAGAAGGACGTGATATTTGCTAAGGAATGACACATCTCGAAATCTAAGTATTTTACATGTACATTTATGAAGGCCTTGCGATTAGTGTAACTATTGGGCGAGGCGCGCCTTTAATTCGAATCTAAAACGAACTACATCCCATTGTATTTTACTTAAGAGTTGATTCTAAATTATTTAAAACTTGCTACGAACCACACCACATGAAATGCGCCTGTGGTTCCTGACACGCTTTATTTGCTCTTGCCCGAAATTGGGGTCGGGTCACATGAAATGCACCCCCGACTCCTTTAATCTAGCTACATTGTGTAATTAAATAATGATGAACCGATTTCTACAATATGATAAATCCTACCCAATTATAACCGGTTCGAGTAAATATGCTCCTAGCTAACTAAGTGAACAGGTTCGAGACCATGGTGGACGATTATGTGAAAGTAAAATTTAATTCGAATTCAAAGAATCCTCACAGAGCTATTGGCATCTAAAAAAAAAATCCAAGGTGTCATTCCTTACGGGTGTTTGAATTCTCTTAGACTTCTTCTTCTAGATGACTAATCTCAATTTTAATACAAGGTTGGGTACTAGCAGTCTTGGAAGTCTTATGTCATGGGATTCATTTCATGAACTGAACCTAGAAATGAATCAATGAAATGAACCAATCCATTTTAAACGGGCTAATGCATTCTAATGCTTGTAATAGGATTGAATCAGCAACATCGAATTAATTCTTTCTTTCAGATTTAATTTCCATGTCAAGCAAACCACAATCAAACATTTTGTTCTAGTAAAGCTAAGAGAGTGTTCATACGACTACACAGTCCGACAATCCCTAATTATGGCTCGAACATTCCTTGATTAACAACAACTGGAAGTAGTTCTATCAACAACAAAATATGCTAATGGACACTACTCAGATGAATCAAAATAGCACTCTATTTACTGCCAGTTCGAGGGACGCACTGAGATGAACTACGAATTGGTACCTGGAATAGGAAACAGGGAGAAGAGTAAGCAATGACGAACAGCCAAGCAACCAACAATATAGTAGTGACCACAGCAACCAAGATTGATCCCAGAAAACAGATTCCACAGGAGAAACCAATGACAAAAGTTTGAATACTCCAAAGATAATCAACAAAGAATTCCCACTCAAACGAACCCCTACGCCTCTGAAATGCCCCAAAACTTGTGCACCCAACCGATTGAATCCCAAGTGACTCCAAACAACAAGCCAAACACCCAAGGTTCTGCCTATTGATTGAACCCGTGTGCTTAACAGAAAAAGATACAGAGAAGTGCCAGCTATCCTTCAGTTCTAGAGTTAACTGAAATTTCAACTCCTAGATAGCTAACAGAAAGAACAAGCACCAACACAAACAGAAGCAAACAGCCACAAACCAAACACCCAAGTCTCGACCAACAACAACAAAAAAACAAGTAATCTCTTTACCAACTGAATAACAGCAAGACAGTAGCCGAGCACCAATGGAACAGTAACAGTGTTGCTATATGTATGTATTTCTGCCTCTAATGTTTCTGTTCAATCTGAATACTCTCCAGTAAATCTCTTTGTGTGTTTCGAAATGTATTTCTTGCTGTGTGTATCCCTCTCCAGGTACTCCCCTTTCTCTGTTAGCCTAATGCTCTATTTATAGCCAAAAACCCCAACCCCTCCTGAAGGTCTGCTATCAATTAACTATTACCCTGCCCATCATATTTTCTGCCAAGCCATGCCCTGCTAATCCTATTGCTCCCTCTGTTTCAGCCACTAAATTCTGCCTAGGTATGGGCTTTAAAATAAATAACAGGAGACAGCTGGTGGTGCACTCTGCTGTACAGCAGGTTCCACCAGCAGTCTCAATGCCTTATCCCTTTCGATCACACCATTCAAACCTATGTCAACAAACACTATATCCAAACATCCTCATTAACTCAAAATCCAGCAACGATACCAATCAGCTATAACCAATTCGAATTCCTAATTCGAAACATTACAATTCAACTTCAATTCGACGGAAGTTCAAACATGGAATTGATCTGTATTAACACTAATGTCCTACTGCTCTAAACAACATTTATAACTATTCGACGATATTCGTTTAATCGATTATAACGCGTACAATTGATAACAAACAATCGGCAAAACAGCGACTAACAATTCTCGGACAAAACAGGGCAGAATGCGAAACTAATTACTCGACGATATTAATGGAGATGAATATGTATTCTACGACACTCAATGATAATCAAAGAACAAGTAATGCCCAAATAAACAGGCTTTGAGGAGGAGAACGAAAGCATTAATAACTTGAAAGAGAAAGAAAAAAAAGAAAAGAAATAGAGATACTAATAAGACTACAACTAAGAGATAATTGAATGAAGATAAAGAGAGCAAACGGAGATACCTTGAAAAGAGAAATCTGGGATCGAACCAACTTGGGGCCAATTCGGATTCGAAATGTTTTGAGGCCAAATGGGTTTTAATCGATTGTGTTCTCAATTGAGAACATCTCGACTAAAGCCTATTGAACCCCGAACATCTTCAAATGGCTTGAATGTATTTCTAGAGCTCTTGGGACTCATGTGCGGGTTTACACGGTTTGTTTTCGATTCGAACCATTCTAGTGTTGTTCGAAGTGAGACGGGTGTGGATTTGGAGAGGGGGGTGGTCCGGTGGCTTCAGGGTGTTAGTTTCATGTCCATCGGAGCAATGGCCACCGGGTTTTGGAGAGGTGATTCGATGGCGGCTAGGGTTTCGAAGGGGGGGATTTTCGGCTGAGAGAGAAAGGGGATGTTTAGGCAAATGAAGGGGTAATGGGGTTCTTGGGGTTTTGGGTATTAAAATTCAAGGTTTAATCTTAGCCGTTGGATTATAAGATTCCAACGGCTGAGATCAAGAGAGGGGGTGACGGGGCCGGTTCGGGTGGGGGAATGGGTCACGAATTAATGGGGCTTGGGATTGGGCCTTTTGTTTTGGGCTCAATTTTTAAATTCACCCATGGCCCCAATCCGATTTCCTTTCTCAATTTTCTTCTTTTCTTTTATTTATTTATTAATTCCTAATTTATTGAAACACAAAAATTCTAAAATACATTACAAAGTCAAATTAATTTATAGAAACTAATTATGCTCGAATACCAATTCGCACATTAAACATCAATTAAACTACACGACTTTAACTACAATGCAAAACACGATGTATATATTTTGTATTTTACTAATTTAAATAAATAAACACGCACACACAAACATGCAAATGTAAGATAAAAATGACATAAAAATCACAAAAATCATGCTCAACATAAAACTATTTTATTATTTATTTTTTTTGAATTTTCTGGGAGTGATTCTCATGTAGGGCAAAAATCACGTGCTCACAGCTGCCCCTCTTTGCGCGTAAACATGAAGAGTTTTCGTGCAAAGATAAGTGAGCGTACATGAGCGATTTTTGCCCGTTTGAACACTCCGTATAAAGCATTTTTTGGAAAAGTTTGACCGAACCTTTGCCTCAGAAGGTCTCCTACATATCCCTGGCTAAAAGGGAATCAGGTCAATGTAGTTCGGGAAGTTTTGGTAGCTGGGACTACCGTGACTGCTGTGATCTTGCTGTTACTGTTGTTGTTGCTGCTATCACTGCTTACCGATCTCCTCATTACATCGTGCTAAAATAAAATAAGAAGCTAGGCTAGCCTACGGATCGCATGATCCTATCTATCTTCAACTTGCCTTTGCCGCCTTGCTTTTTTGTTGGCTTGATTGTTCCTTCTGATGTTTCTTCTCTTTTGCCAATTGTTATTTCGGCCTATCTTGATTGCCGACCTCTGACCATTGGTTCCTTCTCTGTGATCTTCGAACTATTCTCCTTTGCAGTCTGAGTCTATCTTTTTGATCCTTGTTGCCTTCCTTCTGCTTACAAACGTGGATTCATGCTGGGGATCTCTGTTATACTCTACTGCTTTCCCCACACAACTTCGAAAGTAAATTGCCACTCCATTCTTCAGGCGGGCTCCTGACTTCAATCATCAACTCTGAAAATTAAGCGCCATTCCTCTCTTTAGACGGGCTCCTGACTTCAATAACAACTCTGAAAATTAAACGCGATCTCTGTTATACTCTACTGCTTTCCCCACACAACTTCGAAAGTAAATTGTCACTCCATTCTTCAGGCGGGCTCCTGACTTCAACAACATCTTTTGAAAATAAACGCCATTCCTCTCTTCAGGCGGGCTCCTGACTTCAACAACATCTTTTGAACATAAATCGCCATTCCTCTCTTCAGGCGGGCTCCTGACTCTACTGCTTTCCCCACACAACTTCGAAAGTAAATTGCCACTCCATTCTTCAGGCGGGCTCCTGACTTCAATCATCAACTCTGAAAATTAAGCGCCATTCCTCTCTTTAGACGGGCTCCTGACTTCAATAACAACTCTGAAAATTAAACGCCATTCCTCTCTTCAGGCGGGCTCCTGACTTCAATCATCAACTCTGAAAATTAAACGCCATTCCTCTCTTCAGGCGGGCTCCTGACTTCAACAACATCTTTTGAAAATAAATCGCCATTCCTCTCTTCAGGCGGGCTCCTGACTTCAACCGTCAACTCGGAAAATTAATCGCCATTCCTCTCTTCAGGCGGGCTCCTGACTTTAATCATCAACTCCGAAAATTAAGCGCCATTCCTCTCTTCAGGCGGGCTCCTGACTTCAACAACATCTTTTGAAAATAAATCGCCATTCCTCTCTTCAGGCGGGCTCCTGACTTCAACAACAACTCTGAAAATTAAACGCCATTCCTCTCTTCAGGCGGGCTCCTGACTTCAATCATCAACTCTGAAAATTAAACGCCATTCCTCTCTTCAGGCGGGCTCCTGACTTCAACAACATCTTTTGAAAATAAATCGCCATTCCTTTCTTCAGGCGGGCTCCTGACTTCAACAACATCTTTTGAAAATAAATCGTCATTCCTCTCTTCAGGCGGGCTCCTGACTTCAACAACATCTTTTGAAAATAAATTGCCATTCCTCTCTTCAGGCGGGCTCCTGACTTCAATCATCAACTCTGAAAATTAAACGCCATTCCTTTCTTCTTGTACCATTTTATTCTTGCTGCATCGACTCTTGAGCCATCATTTCTCCTAAATCACCTCGTTTCGGAACTGCTTTCCTCCTGGGTCGTGTTGCTTTCCCTCCTGACTGCTGGGGATATCTTTAGAACTGTTTACTTGCCTGCTGGGGTAATGTTGCTGGGGAAAATCTTCTTTATTTCCTCCTTTTCTACTTCCTTCAGAACCTTTATTCTCTCTCGAGATCGCTGGGGATTGAAGTGTCATCAGCTGGGGATTACCCTGTCGGGGATCCCCTTTCCTTCTTCCTCTTTCCAAACCTCCTTCGGGGCTCGCGCTTCGCTCCCTTGAAAAACTTTGTAGGATATAATGCTGCCGGTGAAATCTCGAAATCAATGTTTCATTTTCCGAGGACTGCTGAGGGTGATACCGGCTTCTTGCCTTTCGGAACGCAAGCTTCCTCGTCTTGTCCTGTCTGTTGGGGGTATAATTTCATCTATCACAGCTTGTTGTTTTCTTTCTTTCAAATCTGCTGGGATTACCGGGTTCAAAGATCATTTCCTCGCGTTATCTAGCTTCTTTCCCTAACCAAGTATTTGGTTTCGAGAAAATTTTCGCAACAGGAGAAAATTTTCTGCCCCAGTTTGAGAATCTTCTTCGTGGCATGCTTTGCTGTCGACAACCCCTTTTTTCCCTGTTTCAAATCAAAGAAAAATTGGTTAGTTTTAAAATGTGGTGGCTGGTTGTGGTGCTCCTGCTGGGGACGGTTCTCCTCCTCTTTCCCTGCTCTGTGTTTCATTATCAGAACTTGCCGGGGATGTTATTATTTGATGATACTCATGCTGGGGATGGGTTTTTCCATTTATCCCCTCCCCATTCTGTGTTTCTCAACTTGCTGGGGGTTATTTTGTTGAAGATGAGATTTCCTCTCTTCCTTTACCACTCTGTGTTGTCCGACCACCTCGGAACTTGCTGAAGATAACACTGCCGGTAGATTTTCATTTCCTCAGAATTGGTGTTTCACTCTTCTTGAAGGTTGTTGAGGATGATACTAATTCGAAGACCATTTCCCTTAAGACTTTCCTTCTTCCCCAAGTGGGTATTGACTTCCAGAAAATTTTCAAACTGAAAAGAAAATTTTCTGCCCCAGTTTAATAATCTTCTTCGCATCCTACTTCTCTGCCGTCAATGGCATTTCCTTGCTTTGCATAATAATTGGAAAGTTGGTGGCAAGTTTTGAAGTCATTTCTCACTTGTTCTGACTAGACAGACCTTGATGGGGAATTTTTGATAAAAATGAGAAAGATGAAAAGAAACAAAATAGAAGACAAAGGAAAAAGAAAATGACTCTCTAGCAAGAAAAACTTATCAAACGCGAATACCAACTCCACTGGTCATGACATGCACATATGGTCTATCCTTCGTCGTTAATTGCCTTTCACGATTTCTGTCTCGTGATTTCCACCTGATTATCACCTTTATTCGACTTGTAGTGCCCGAAGGGTTTTCACTTTCAAGCCTCTCTTATTTTGATTTTCTCTCAGCTTTCGTCGTCTTATGGTGCCTGTGAAGGTTTTCACCGGTAAGACTCTCTCATTTGTATCACTTTTAGCTGGGGATTGGTGGTGTTACTGCTAAGACTCTCCTATTTTCTGCTGGAGATCGGAGTCTTTCTGCCGAGAATCAGAGTGTTATGTCCCGAGGAAACTTCTCTTATTTGCCTAGCTTAGCCTTTTTTGAAGATTGGTCAAAAGGTCTTTCTTTGGACCGTAATATGGGTTCGGATAAGGTTAGAAAGAAATGGTATTAAAGGCTCGAAACAAAAATGGGTTCAAAATTACAACCTTCGGAGTCTACATAACATAACTTTTATTGCCCCAGTTTCTAGCTTGGGGATTTTTATTTACACTATGACCGAGCTGTGAAGCGCCTACGTATCCTTTTTAAGGAATCAGGTCAAACGTAGTTCCTAATTCCTCTTTTTCAAATTTCTTTTTCCACACATTTTTCTTTTTCTTTTCTTTATCTCTTTTTGTTGTTTTCTTTTTCTTTACTTTTTTTTTTTTTTTTTTTTTTTATCCTTTTCTTCTTTTGCCTTTCAAACTTGTGTTTGCAACTAATTCCGAAGGAGGGGTATGAAAGAATTTAAATTCAGGCTCAAAGGGTTGACGATGGATAAAGTGTTTGGATAGCAGAACAAAATGCCTTCGTCATTCCAATCTTCAAAACATGCCAAGCGTAACACAATTAATATTCATCATATCTTTAAAGCACTGTTGGGCAACACTCTCATTATGAACGACCCCATGTCAATTTTGGCCAGGCTTGCCTTTGACTGTTTCTTTTTAGTTGCCCCGGTTTCACATGACTCGGGATCCAAATAATCTCAAATTGTTTTTATTTCCTTTGAATGACCCGATCATCTTCCAATTGCTTCATGATTAACTTTTAGAATTAAGCCACAATTATGTGTGCGCATGTCATGTCACTAGATTCGGCGTTTGAGCACAAGACAAATCTAAAGGGTAAACAGAACTAAACAGATAAAATGACCGGAAGTAACAAAAGACCGAAAGCTTCATTAAACTAATGACGAAATGGTTCAATGATAAAACAAGCAAAACAAACTAGAGTACAGCCCTGAAACAAAATTGGGCAGGACCAAAGCAAACTGCTAGGACAAAAGGGTTTGACCACAAGAAAACCCTGAAAATAACTCGGACAACAAAAATGACCACAAAAACGAACCACCAAAGCTCCATCTAGCTGACCGAAAGATGGAGTATCTTCCCAATTTCCAAGCACAACATTTTAGCCACTAAGTTCTGCATCAATATTGCCAAGGCTGGCCATCTGCTTCAACATTTTTAGCTCCAGTCAATACACCCCCAGAGGATTTGTGTGCCCCATGTCATCATCATTGACCACAATCAACCACCCTTTTTGAATCATTCTTTCTATTTCCTTTTTCAAGGTACGGCAACTCTCAATATCGTGCCCTCTGACATTGGAATGGTATGCACATCGTGCAGTAGGATCGAAGCTTCTTGCACGTGGATCGGGAGTGTATCCGGGGAGCGGCGTGATCAGACCGACATGTTTTAACTTTTCAAACAGACTTGCATAGGATTCCCCGATAGGGGTGAGCGCCTTTTCTCGCTTCAGCAACCTCTCTTCCCTAAACGCCTTATTTGGCCTGAAACCTGACCCGGGGGGTTTCCGGTATGTTCGTGGGGGTTGGTAGGCCTTTTGTGGAGCTGGGTACCTGGAAGGTGAAGTACGATTTTGGTTGTCCCGGGGGGAGTAGTGGTGTTGGGGACGGGAGTAGCGTTGTGAAAACATAGTTGGGGGACGAGTAATTGAGTTACTCGAATGGCTGGAGAAGTTGTGATAGGCGGGTATATATGGAGAGTGCGGGAGATCATCCGGCATCGGGTTCATGGTACGGGTAAGGACAGAGTCCAGGAAGCTAGGTGGTGGCGGAGGTGGTGCTTTTCCATCCATCCACGCCCGATACATATCAGCCACGTGTTGTCTCAATATCTTGACCTCCTCTACTAACCCGTGGTTCCGTTCAACCAGCTGTTGTCGGGTACCTGTACCAACCCACTCAGTCTTGAGATTATCTGCCATTGTCCTCCGACTTCGTCTTACGGGGAAGAGTTATTTCAGAACCACAACCAACCACCTTTCTGGAAATGGACACAACAAAACAAAGCCAGCATGTCAGCATTAAGGTATCCCGCTTATTGGTCATTCTCTTTTTTTTTTTTTTTTTTTTTTTTTTTTGGTTATGGATATGGTCGAATCCTATGTGGATTGCCTACGTATCATGACCCCGCATGAATCGGACCGAGCGTAGTTCTTGCAAATTAATGCAAGAAATAAAGAGATGTTTATTTGATTTTTTGATTTTTTTTTTTTTTTTTTGAAGGAAAATTATATAAGCCGACTCCAACTACCAACTTGTGTAGGAGATTTCTACAAGAATAAGAATATTTTTGGTGTCAATTATGACTTTCTACAAAAGTGGCCACATAATGGCTTATTTGACAAAATGACTATTTTTGCAAAATTTAATTAAGGAAGATAAACTTGAAATTTTTTTTCATTCCGTGGCTCATGGGGCATCGTCCGGCATCACCATAAACCAACACAAGAATATTTTCATAAATTGGCCATATAATGGCTTATTCAGACAAAGTGGCTCTTTTTTGCAAAATTTTATAAAGAAGATATAAATTCAAAATTTAATCCTGGGGCCTATGGGGCATCATTCAGCACCGACACAGGCCAATACAAGACCGAAGAAGTTCAAATGCCAAAAGTGGCTATTTATGCAAGGACCGGCCATGTAATGGCTTATTGGATAAAGTGATTATTTTTGTAAAGTTGAGTGATGACTCAAAACTTGATTTTTTTGCGGATACAGCCTTTCGACATTTCCGCGAGGGAATATTTTCAGGTTGTGTCCAAAATTATTTACAAATGACTCAAAGTGGCTATTCTTGCAAAAAGCCTTCCGGTGTCTTTTTGAGGGACATTCGGCTTATTTTAAGCAAGAATAGCATCACCCGACTTATTTATAACAAAATCAAAAATTTGACATTTTTTGGTTATTTTTGCAAAAGGGTTGTGAACCCGGACTTGATTTTGCGGCTATGGCCTTGCAACATTTCCACAAGGAATACTTCAAGGCTGTGGCTGCAAATTATTAAAAATGATTCAAAGTGGCTATTTTTGCAAAAACAGCCTTCCGGCGTCCTTTCAGGGACATTCGGCTTATTTTAAGCAAGAATAGCATTACCCGACTTATTTATAACAAAAATAAAAATTTTGTCATTTTTGGTTATTTTTGCAAAAAGGGTGTGAACCCGGACTTGATTTTATGGCTATGGCCTTGCAACATTTCCACAAGGAATATTTCAAGGTCGTGCCCGCAAATTATTAAAAATGATTCAAAGTGGCTATTTTTGCAAAAAACAGCCTTCCGGCGTCCTTTCGGAACATTCGGCTATTTTCAAAAACAGCGTCACTTCGATTTTATTGACAAAATTAAACACACATTTTTTTTTTGATTTTTTTTTTTAAAATTTTTTAAAGGGGTGGTTGGACCCGATGAGGGTTGCCTACGTATCTCACCTAATGGGGAGAATCAAACCAGCGTAGTTCGGTCCGTCAAAACAACTATCTTTCCTTTATTGACTGTAAAAAAACACATTTTGTCAAAAACCCATTTTGTCGGCAAAGTCAATCTTCTGCCGTCTTTTATTGGCAAACTAAATTCGTGGACTTGTTGGTGAAACGTATTTTTGTATTTTTCTGAAAGATATTTACTTTCCCATACTATTTCCTTTTGTGTTTTTTCTTTTTCTTCGGTATTTAAAGGAACCCGGTCAGCATGCCAGTCTAAATAAATGCTCACAACAAATATGATATGGCAAGATGGTCTTTCCTTTCAGGTTACCTGTCCTAGACGGACCCAACCCCTGTGTTGAGTCCCCTAAGTCGGAGATGATGCAAATAAACGTCCTGAATCTAGGCTCAATATCCTGATGCTTTTCAATGATACTAGACCGTGTACCCGAGCGGACGACTCGGATTTGAGGAGGGAGCTACGTACCGGGGACCCGCGGGATCGTCCGGCTTTGTAACTTATCCTGCCTCTTTTCTTACTTTGGTATTGACACTAACAGAAAGGGAAGTCTCAACCAGTAAGCACATCCCCGGGGGTAAGAAGAGACGGGTTTTCGGCACAGTTTTATATACAGTTCACGCAATATCAAAGCGGTAAACATATAGCAGTTTGTATATACAGTACAACGAATATCAAAGCGGTAGACATGTAGCACATTAATTAAACATGTAATAAAATCAGATATAGACAAAAATAACAATTTAAATGAGCTCGAGTTCTTAGACCCCGAACCGAAGTTCGAGGAAATGTCCCCAGCAGAGTCGCCAGAGCTGTCACACCTCTTTTTTACCGCACCCGCAAGGGTGCAAAGAGTTTTTCCAATTAAAGGACAATCGAGATGGGATTTATTTAATTATTTCAGAAGTCGCCACTTGGGAGATTTATGGTGTCCCAAGTCACCGGTTAAATCCCGAATCGAGGAAAAGAATGACTCTATTTAACGGTCCGCGAACCAGAAATCCGGATAAGGAATTCTATTAACCCGGGAGAAGGTATTAGGCATTCCCGAATTCCGTGGTTCTAACACGGTCGCTCAACCGTCATGTTTGGCTTATCTATCTGTTTTTTACAATTATGTACTTAGTGCAAGTTAATATCCTTTTACCGCTTTTATTATTGGTTACGATTTACGAAAGAGAAAATTGCCTAGAAATATGCTTTCGAGTCACGTCACATGAAATGCACCCGGGTCCTCGACATACTCTTATTCAACATTTCGGGGTTTGGATTTGGGTCGCATGAAATGCACACCCATATTTTAAGAAGGTAGAACTAAAATATGTGCCCGGAGCGATTACTTATTTACACTGTTGAGAAGGACGTGATATTTGCTAAGGAATGACACATCTCGAAATCTAAGTATTTTACATGTACATTTATGAAGGCCTTGCGATTAGTGTAACTATTGGGCGAGGCGCGCCTTTAATTCGAATCTAAAACGAACTACATCCCATTGTATTTTACTTAAGAGTTGATTCTAAATTATTTAAAACTTGCTACGAACCACACCACATGAAATGCGCCTGTGGTTCCTGACACGCTTTATTTGCTCTTGCCCGAAATTGGGGTCGGGTCACATGAAATGCACCCCCGACTCCTTTAATCTAGCTACATTGTGTAATTAAATAATGATGAACCGATTTCTACAATATGATAAATCCTACCCAATTATAACCGGTTCGAGTAAATATGCTCCTAGCTAACTAAGTGAACAGGTTCGAGACCATGGTGGACGATTATGTGAAAGTAAAATTTAATTCGAATTCAAAGAATCCTCACAGAGCTATTGGCATCTAAAAAAAAAATCCAAGGTGTCATTCCTTACGGGTGTTTGAATTCTCTTAGACTTCTTCTTCTAGATGACTAATCTCAATTTTAATACAAGGTTGGGTACTAGCAGTCTTGGAAGTCTTATGTCATGGGATTCATTTCATGAACTGAACCTAGAAATGAATCAATGAAATGAACCAATCCATTTTAAACGGGCTAATGCATTCTAATGCTTGTAATAGGATTGAATCAGCAACATCGAATTAATTCTTTATTTCAGATTTAATTTCCATGTCAAGCAAACCACAATCAAACATTTTGTTCTAGTAAAGCTAAGAGAGTGTTCATACGACTACACAGTCCGACAATCCCTAATTATGGCTCGAACATTCCTTGATTAACAACAACTGGAAGTAGTTCTATCAACAACAAAATATGCTAATGGACACTACTCAGATGAATCAAAATAGCACTCTATTTACTGCCAGTTCGAGGGACGCACTGAGATGAACTACGAATTGGTACCTGGAATAGGAAACAGGGAGAAGAGTAAGCAATGACGAACAGCCAGCAACCAACAATATAGTAGTGACCACAGCAACCAAGATTGATCCCAGAAAACAGATTCCACAGGAGAAACCAATGACAAAAGTTTGAATACTCCAAAGATAATCAACAAAGAATTCCCACTCAAACGAACCCCTACGCCTCTGAAATGCCCCAAAACTTGTGCACCCAACCGATTGAATCCCAAGTGACTCCAAACAACAAGCCAAACACCCAAGGTTCTGCCTATTGATTGAACCCGTGTGCTTAACAGAAAAAGATACAGAGAAGTGCCAGCTATCCTTCAGTTCTAGAGTTAACTGAAATTTCAACTCCTAGATAGCTAACAGAAAGAACAAGCACCAACACAAACAGAAGCAAATAGCCACAAACCAAACACCCAAGTCTCGACCAACAACAACAAAAAACAAGTAATCTCTTTACCAACTGAATAACAGCAAGACAGTAGCCGAGCACCAATGGAACAGTAACAGTGTTGCTATATGTATGTATTTCTGCCTCTAATGTTTCTGTTCAATCTGAATACTCTCCAGTAAATCTCTCTGTGTGTTTCGAAATGTATTTCTTGCTGTGTGTATCCCTCTCCAGGTACTCTCTTTTCTCTCTTAGCCTAATGCTCTATTTATAGCCAAAAACCCCAACCCCTCCTGAAGGTCTGCTATCAATTAACTATTACCCTGCCCATCATATTTTCTGCCAAGCCATGCCCTGCTAATCCTATTGCTCCCTCTGTTTCAGCCACTAAATTCTGCCTAGGTATGGGCTTTAAAATAAATAACAGGAGACAGCTGGTGGTGCACTCTGCTGTACAGCAGGTTCCACCAGCAGTCTCAATGCCTTATCCCTTTCGATCACACCATTCAAACCTATGTCAACAAACACTATATCCAAACATCCTCATTAACTCAAAATCCAGCAACGATACCAATCAGCTATAACCAATTCGAATTCCTAATTCGAAACATTACAATTCAACTTCAATTCGACAGAAGTTCAAACATGGAATTGATCTGTATTAACACTAATGTCCTACTGCTCTAAACAACATTATAACTATTCGACGATATTCGTTTAATCGATTATAACGCGTACAATTGATAACAAACAATCGGCAAAACAGCGACTAACAATTCTCGGACAAAACAGGGCAGAATGCGAAACTAATTACTCGACGATATTAATGGAGATGAATATGTATTCTACGACACTCAATGATAATCAAAGAACAAGTAATGCCCAAATAAAAAGGCTTTGAGGAGGAGAACGAAAGCATTAATAACTTGAAAGAGAAAGAAAAAAAAGAAAAGAAATAGAGATACTAATAAGACTACAACTAAGAGATAATTGAATGAAGATAAAGAGAGCAAACGGAGATACCTTGAAAAGAGAAATCTGGGATCGAACCAACTTGGGGCCAATTCGGATTCGAAATGTTTTGAGGCCAAATGGGTTTTAATCGATTGTGTTCTCAATTGAGAACATCTCGACTAAAGCCTATTGAACCCCGAACATCTTCAAATGGCTTGAATGTATTTCTAGAGCTCTTGGGACTCATGTGCGGGTTTACACGGTTTGTTTTCGATTCGAACCATTCTAGTGTTGTTCGAAGTGAGACGGGTGTGGATTTGGAGAGGGGGGTGGTCCGGTGGCTTCAGGGTGTTAGTTTCATGTCCATCGGAGCAATGGCCACCGGGTTTTGGAGAGGTGATTCGATGGCGGCTAGGGTTTCGAAGGGGGGGATTTTCGGCTGAGAGAGAAAGGGGATGTTTAGGCAAATGAAGGGGTAATGGGGTTCTTGGGGTTTTGGGTATTAAAATTCAAGGTTTAATCTTAGCCGTTGGATTATAAGATTCCAACGGCTGAGATCAAGAGAGGGGGTGACGGGGCCGGTTCGGGTGGGGGAATGGGTCACGAATTAATGGGGCTTGGGATTGGGCCTTTTGTTTTGGGCTCAATTTTTAAATTCACCCATGGCCCCAATCCGATTTCCTTTCTCAATTTTCTTCTTTTCTTTTATTTATTTATTAATTCCTAATTTATTGAAACACAAAAATTCTAAAATACATTACAAAGTCAAATTAATTTATAGAAACTAATTATGCTCGAATACCAATTCGCACATTAAACATCAATTAAACTACACGACTTTAACTACAATGCAAAACACGATGTATATATTTTGTATTTTACTAATTTAAATAAATAAACACGCACACACAAACATGCAAATGTAAGATAAAAATGACATAAAAATCACAAAAATCATGCTCAACATAAAACTATTTTATTATTTATTTTTTTTGAATTTTCTGGGAGTGATTCTCATGTAGGGCAAAAATCACGTGCTCACACATAGTCATCTATTGCCATACCTTTATTCTTCTCTTCGGTAGAGAAAGGAACGTCAACCCGCTATGAGATGATGATTCGCTCCCCAATACGATCTTGATCACTTTTGTTCGGCCTTCTCCTTCCACGATGACATCTGATAAAGAAGCAATCTTTATATTTGAAGGGGATGTAGTCTCTGCATCCAAAATCATGCCTCCCTCGGGCACAACCACAGCCGTCTCGAGATCACCCCTCAATAGCTCTTCATTCCCCCTACCTCTACTCTCCGCCTTTTTAGCGGAACTATTTCCCCCTCGCTCAGTAATAACTCATCCACCAAATGCAAAAAAGGAGAAGTTGGAATCTTCGTTGATGGGACAACCGCTCGACAATCAGGCCTACGCAAGTTCAAAGCCTGAAAAGTAGTACCAATTTGTGCAAACCCGCCTACAGTCTCGGCAAGCCTAGATCCAGTTAAGGTACTTGACTGACAAAAAACAAGAGTGAGAGACTTTGCTTTCCTCGGAACTCTTCGACCTAACAACAAATAAAAAATACATTAAGAGGATGGTGTTAAGATCGATGTGACTGGAGATCGAGACTCCGACTTACTAGTCGAAGAAGGCTTACGCCAAAACTTCTTGTTGAACGATGACCATTCACGGATTGCCACCATGTAAGGTAAAATTTGAGCCACCTTGTCATGAATATTGATGACCAACGTAGGATGATCCTTCTCGGCTGCACAAAAGAAGAACGATCAAGTCATCGGAGAAATAACAAACAATCAGTTAACAAAAATACTTACAGGCGAAGTTCCATTCCTCGGGGAATCCACTAGTGTTCACCGCCAATCCTCTAGTCCCGTGGTGGTGGAGATGTATCATCGTACCTCGGTGAAAGGTTGGTGCGAAAGATGTAGCAAATGGTGGATAACAATTCCACGGTTGGCCAACTCCACATACTTCATCAACATAATAAATAGTTTATAGATGTAAGGAGAGAGTTCAACTTGATAGATGCCATAGTAGCGGCAGAATCCCTCTGGAAACGAGGAAATGGTAAAAGAATAACCCCCTTGAAATGGCTATGCATAAAATGTGTAATACCCACGACGGTGAATGTGGATAACATCATTCTCAGCTGGGACCAGGTCGATGTAAGCAGGGATGTTGTACTTGGCCTTAAGACTGACAAGATGGACCGCTCCCATCTCAGATTTTATGGGCTCAAGCTCATCCACATGTGATTTCAAGAAGTCCGACCTGGTCCTATCACCATGAGGAACAATTTCTTCCACCGTGGGGAAGCTTTCATCCTCCACAATGGCATTTCCTTCATCATGAGCAGGCAAGACCACTGACAATGGAACCGGGTCAAGGGTCTCTTCAAGATTGGAAGATGCACTAGCCATCTTTTATTATATCTGTGGAAGGGGAATTGAAAGTGCAAGAATTTAAAATGCAAGAAGTGACAATTGAAAGAGTTGCAGAAAATAGGAATGCAGGGAGAAGAAGAAGAACATATATGTAGGTTCGAGAGACTGGAAAATGTAAAGTCTCATGAAAAGGGTTTCCCCCTATTAATAGAGAACACCGATGCACAAATCGAGAAAAGTAACTGTCAAAATGCACTGGGATCGAAACATCAGGGATACAGGAAATGAGGCAACGCATCAAGAAGAGGCATAATGATGATACATGGAGCTATACCATCATTTCTAAATCGATTTCATTATGCGTGACTCTCAAAATGCCACCTAACTACTCGACCGCAATTATCACTATTCGACCTCCCCATTAGAATCTCCCCAAACTATGACCAATAAAGTTCGCTCATCAAGGTCGACCAAAAGGCAGACTCGATAAGCGGAGGGACTAACTGTATGGGTCAAAATTCGATCGTGGATATTTAGCATGAAGAAGGTAATTATTGCGAGATTGTAACTTATCATAGGTAGTAGTTCGGCTAAGGTCGGTCAGTGGAGAACGGAACAAAGTATTGAGTGGCTCATCAAGGTCGATGCCATACATAAAATTGAATGAACCTATTGGCGAGCTGATTAACCGTGGCCGAGGTTAGGCACTCAGGCCAGTAATAACGGCTAGTTCTGCGATAGGATATTTTGGGAGAATATTCCATCGAATATTCTTTGCATCTGTACTTTAGGTTAGGTAAGGGGTATGCAATATTTTGGGGGGGGGGGGGAGAAGGCGTAAGGCGAGATATTTTATCTCTGACGAGGCAAGGCGTAAGCCCTGAGACATAGGGCGTAAATCCTACAGATCTTTAGATTTTATTAATTTTAAGAATTTTAAGATAGTATAAAATAATAAATAATTATAAAAGTTACATTAAAATTACAAAATTAGAACAAATAATCCATTTATAATATTTATGAATTATAATTCAACTATGAGTAATACGAAAAGTATGACATATATCGTAATATATAAATTAGTTGCAACGTCGTTATAACTCAAATATCAAAAGTAATATATTCGATATGAAATCTTATATGTATTTTTAAAGAGTAATGAATCTTGAAAAAAATTCGATATTATAGTTAGATTTGTTTTCTTTCAAAATACTCTTTTTATTTAGTATGCTTTCTATTTTATAGAGAATCTATATAAAAACATAATTACAACTTAAATATGATTTTATAGCATCATATATTTGTAAGTTTCAACAAGTTAATAAAGTGACACATATTTCACCATATAATACAATGATAAGTAATTATTAATAAATAGTTATTAGCTAATACTAAGCTATTAAATTAATAAGCATTGTATCTCATAAACGTGCCAAAACAATATTTAAGAAATAATTATAAACAAATTATGGACTATTATATAATAAAGACATAACAAAAGTTAAAAAATAAATACTTTTTAAATGAAAGATTTATTGAAAATTTATTACCATAGCAGTCTTAATGGATACTGTGCAATAGTTTTTATTTTAATTATGACATAAAATATGCTCGACTTAATGATTTATGATTAAAAAAGTAATTTTGAATAGTCAACGATTTATTAAGAAAATTTGAGGATTTACAAGGCTAGTTACACATAATTGCATAAACTTCTATGAGGCGAGCCCAATACACTGGACATTGGGCGTGTCCGGGGCGTAAGCCCCCCACGACTGAGACGTATGTCTCATGGATCTAAGCCCTACGCATAAGCCGAGGCGCGTTTTACGAGTGTTTCGCCCTGGGATGAGCCCCGGGCGAGTCCCAATTCTACCTTTTAAAAGAGAGGGGTATGTCCCATATAAGGAAAGGGGCACACAATATTTTATATGATAAGAACTGTCTTGAAAAGTTAACTCACAAGAAAAATACAAACATTACCTTTCCAAAGATATTCGATTTGGTGTTTATCCTACACTTTCTCGCATCAGATCCAAGAAAGCCTCTTATATTCTCTCATATTCTTGTCTTATATCAACAAGAGGGGTTGCTCTGATGGTAAGCAACCCCCACTTCCAACCGAGAGGTTGTGAGTTCGAGTCTCCCCAAGAGCAAGGTGGGTAGTTCTTGGAGGGAAGGATGCCGGGGGTCTATTTGGGGTAAGGTCTGCGTACACACTACCCTCCCCAGACCCCACTAAGTGGGATTATACTGGGTTGTTGTTGTTGTTGTTGTTGTTGTATTCTTGTCTTATATCATTGTGAGAGAAAAGAATCATCCACCTCATTCTAACATTGAGTGAATCATTCTCTCTATTTACGTTCATTGTCATTTAGCATATCTATTGCTTATCATTATTCCCTACTCATTAGCATCATTTATTATGCGATGTATCAAATTGATTTTAATGCACTCCCATATTATTCATATAAACATACTTCAAATCTAAAGTTATTATGTTTAACTAGGATTTACCTTTTATCTTCTTATTTAATTTATTTAACAAAAGGTGTCATACTTTTTGGTCAAACATATAGGAGTACACTCTTCACTTATTGCTACTAGATATAACAGTATCATTTAAATAGCATTAACTGGCGATTGTGTTTAAAGCTCTATTGCAAATAATACCTTTCTTTAACAAGTAATAGTATTCTTTATTTTTTTTCCTTATAGTGAATGAGGTGGATATTTCTGATTGTTTCTCTCACAATCTCTTTCTTTCTACACCTCCCTTTTTGATACACATTAGTAACACTTTTTACATGCATCACTTGCAAGGAGGGCATACTTCTAATTATAGGTGTGGATATTCTACCATAGAATAACTAAGAATTTAGTGAGAACATGAAATCATGGAATTGATAGATATATAATTACTTAACATTTGGTTGAATATTAATTGGGTAGATTATGTGATAGTGATTGCAGGACTTACATAAAGAAATTATGGCCAACTTCTCGCCTTTATAGCCATTAAACGAACAGCCATGTAATTTAATATTATTATTTTTAATGTTAAAATACAATATATATATATATGATGACCATAACGGATTCAATTAAACTCATAACTTTTATCCTAGACCTAAATTTTCTATATTAAAAACGTGAATCGACCTCCGTTCCAGACTAAAAAATCTCCATTGGAATTGCAGTGCTTAAGGTAACTTCGAGATTCTTCAATTGTTCATGCTCGGTTAGACCTCTTTCCACTTTTTAACTTAGCGAAAAGGAAAAAGGCAAGGGCGTGGGCAGCACCATGAAAAGTAGGGGTGTTCACGAAAAATCGAAAAATCGAACCAACCCGAAGACCAAACCAAATCGAGAAAAAAAACCGATATTTTTTTGGTTTAACTTGGTTTGGTTTTTAATTTTAAAAAACTGACAAAGTTGGTTTGGATTTGGTTTTATACCTAAAAAACCGAAAAATAACCAAACCAAACCGTTCATATAGATTGTGTTTTGAAAAAACTTAACTATGATTGTGTTTTGAAAAAACTTAACTATTTTTGGTTCATCCATTGGAGAAACGACTGGATTTCTTATCATAGGATAAAGTTGAGTAGTGAGTGACATAATTTTGGATTTCTTGGGAAGTTTTATTGTCTTCTTTTCTATAGTTTAGAAGTTTATCTCTATAATGAATATAAGTTGTCTTTATTCTCTCTTCTTTCTCCTAACAGAATACGTGAAAAAGTAACAATGGTAGCCATGCTTGTCTATTTTTTCTATGTTTCACTATTTGATTCTTTTGAAATTGTGTACCTTAAAAAAACCGAAAAACCGATAAAAACCCAATAAAAACCGAAACCGATAAATTTCTGTTAATTTGGATTGGTTTGGTTTTACAATTTGAATAACCGACTTAATTGGTTTGGTTATTTTTAAGGTAATAACTGATCCAAACCGAACGTGAACACGCCTATGAAAAGTACGTACACGATGATATGCAAGAGAAAAGGTGTTTCAAATTTTAATTTCTTATCTTCTTCAAGTGCTGCTTTTGCCATAGCAACCTAAGCCCTAGGTAGTGCTATATGAAATTACGAAGCACTATGGCAGCTGCGAGTCATTATGATAACACTATATGCACATACTTGACTCGAATATTTGAAGAGAAATTAAGATTGTTCCGAAATTCTGGAAAATCAAGATAATAAACCATATTGCTTTTAGTTATAAGATTAAAATGTCATTATACCAAATTAAGTATGATTAAATGCTCCCGACAATAGCGCGTCTTATCTTTTGGATTTTGATTGCTTGAATCAATCCATCATACAGTAAATGCAAACATTACGCCAAAAGACTATCTTTGATGCGGCAAAAAGTAGGCCCCGTATGTGACATACGGATTTGATGTCTTCTCGGGATGCTGCAAAAAGGCTGAAAATAGTAATTAACATTATATTTGATTTTATGATTATAAAAATACTTAATTTATTTTTACGCTACTTATTAGACAGTTGATGCTAAATGTGAGAAGAGAAAACAAGATAGAAGCTTGAAGGCAGTAGGTCGAGCAAACTGAGTGGCTGAGGATCGGGGCCTCGAGCTAGGCTATATATACGAGGCCTCGGGATCGAGCTAATCGTTAGGCTCTGGACAGTCGATGAAGGACTAACAATTATAAGAACTTTGATGATAGATCTTTTTTATCAACAATGAGTAATAAATGAAGAACAATTTATCAAACATAATAAATGCGAGTAATAAATATAACCAGCAGAGTCAATGGAGAATATGTTTAAGGTAGAGAGCAGAGAATATTCTTGTTCTTCTTTTCAATGTTGTATTTGTCTACAAAAAAATGTAAGGATTCTCTTTATATAGGAGGGGAATGCCAACATAGTATTGGTTCACGTCCAAACAATGGTCACTGTCAATATAATCCGGTCTATTAAGTCCAGAGTCGATCCCACAGGGAATTAACCTATCAACTGCAACTTCCACAACCCAAGAACACTTCTGAAGCAGCTTCCCAAACTTTTGAATATATTTTTGTGGAATATTTTCTACTAACTAACTTTTGCAAGAATTTAAAGACTTGAAAGAAAGAATTGAATGTTGTAAAGAATGAAGAGAAATACTAAGGTATTGATTTCCCGTACTGATGGAATCCCTTCTGTTTATGCTCACACAAATTGTCAATATTATTCTATCAATCATGAACGCTACTTTTACCGTAATTCTCTCCCGAGCAACTACAATAGTTTACTAGTGTACTCTCCCGAGCTACCCTAGCTAGCTTTAATTTGAACGGTTCACTTTAGATTGCACCCAAGGTTACGTTATTCCTAACCCCACCTTTACGCCTACAATTATAGATTCCTCCAATAATTTAGGTGTGGTGTTGTTCAACAATTACCTAAATATGCACTCTTTTCCAAGTTCACAATAAATAGGCACAGCTAATTGGGGATCCTACCAATTAACTACAACAAGAACAAAGTTGAACAAATAGAAATCTAGCTAACAATTTGTAATCATATAACCCAGCAGTTCATGATCCAATAGGTTCCATCAAAACCTTAGATAAAAATTTAGCTACTCATAATCAAAGAAACAAGATAGATAATTGAATTCATAATCAAAGATTCAATGTAAAAGAAAGAAAGATGTTGATAGAGTTCTCTCTTACTAGTGTTTTTGCAAAAGTAATGAATAATACAATACTTGCCTCTTTTGGGCAAATCCTATCATTATATAGAGGGTTTAGGTTACAAAAATTGCATCTTGACAAGTTTGACCCTAAAAATTTCAGCCTTGCCCGCGGTCCGTCCGCGTTCGCGGATGGACCGCAGAAAAATTAATCACGTCTCTGAATCTCTAAAATTCCGGGAGCCCTTTCAACCGCGGTCCGTCCGCGTTCGCGGTTGGACCGCGGCTGAACAGTGCCGCGAATTGTTCTTCCTATTTTTCAGCACAAACTTCAATCTTGCTCTACACTTGGCCTTTTCACCATCTTATGACTTCAAAATTGCTCTTTTAGTCTTCAATGGCTCATGTGTACCTATAACACACCAAAAACACTAATAAAAGCATTTTGTCATCATAAACAATATCAAAACAACAATAAAGCGTGATTATTTATGGCATAATTATAGTCAAATTCATCGATTATCAAGTACATATGTATTTATTACAGATATATGTGACTGGTACAACCATTTAATGTCACGGTACGGGCATGTACTATTCTTATAGACATGGTAAACTCTAACCACATGCCTTAGGAATCACCCTCTCATCCATCATAGCCACCGATTTGTACCGCCCTGAGGTCGAGTTGTGCCTTGGGCTTTCTGGTTCATCAAACTTCGAGCCGTGTCTCGGACTTTTTAGCAACGAACTATGAAATGTCATGATGACCTTAAATCAGACTTTCCAATTTTAGCCGTATACAAAGACCCGATCGGATGTGCAAGAAACGGTTGCTTTCTTCGTGTTTCTGATTCATTTTGTTGTGAAGAACAGAAGAAATAAGAAGCGTCCTTTATGTAATTCGAATGGTCACCCTTTTGGGAATGGTTGAGACATATATAATAAGTGTACATAAAAGTACACTTTTTTCTAGTTAATAGTTTAAATTATCAAACGTAATGGTTACACATTTAAGTTCAACAAAGCTCAAAGAAATCTTGAGTTCAAATCTTACAGCTACTCATTACCAACAAGTAAATGTTTGACCTATCAAAACAAAAAAAGGCCATACATGAAGAGGCACATACTCTCGTACAGGCTACAAATCATGTTGACACTTCATGTCAAGCAGAGTACCTTTCCCGAAAAATTTTATTTTGTGTCTTATATAACTGATATAAGTTGTGTGACCCAATCTTTTTGTTTCACAGTTTGGTGGAACCAAATTTTTTTGGACCCAGAAGTGTAAGATTGAGGTTCATAAATTTATACGACAAAAAAAAATTCATATAACTGGTGTTAATTGTACGAGACAAAATAAAACTTTCTCATTTCTCCCCTTGCAAATCCAACTTAAATGTGATAGTGCTCTTCCATTTCCATACTTGTTGTCTTTTCTCCGTCAATTTCAATGGTGCAAAATGGGGGGCCATCATTCTAGTTTAACCGTTGCGCTAGTGCTCACACTCAATTGGACGTTGCTTCTTCCTTTTACTTTTCGAACTTCCGCAGAGAAGTTTAAACAATGGACAGGAATATAATTTACGTAAAAGTTGTTTGATTGTACACTAAGTGTAAGAAAAAAAAAGTATTTTCTTTTTGTAACTTGTTATCTTAAATATATGGTCTCAATGGTTAAGTAGATATCATTATAAGAATAAAATGAGAAGTTTAGCGATTTAAGCAATATAAAACATAGCAATTAGTATATTTGTACATGTATCGCACATATATTTTAATTTTTTAATATTGATAATACACTAAATATAGTTAGTGCATACATCTCAAAATAACAAAATATAAAGTGATCAATGATCTTAAGTTATTGGTAGAATATAAAGTGAATGATCGTATAGGATTATAAGCCTTATTTGGACTTGATCAACGAAATCATTCAAAGCACAAACAAGAAAGAAAAAAAAGGTACCGGAGACATAGTATGGGACGAATAGAGAAAAGATCAAGAGAGGAGAAACAGTAATGTGTACGGATAAAATCAGGGACAAAGTTTATCCTGATTCATTAATGACACAATGAAAGGGGATCATAGATTCATGAGATTATAATCAAGAATTGGGGCCAAAGACCCTTCATATCCAGTCCATATATCCGACGTCGAACATGTAAAGCGATGCATTCCAGACCGAGCAAAACTCCTAGACCTCGGGAAGCGCGATAGACAGTTATGCATGACGAATAGGGGACCGTAATACTTGACGTCAGCCGGACATTATGGCAATAGTTACTGGGAAAATAAGATTTTTACCATTTTTAGACTTATACTAGGACTGAAACGTTGCTACTATATAAAGGGGAAGGTTTTTTTTAGTCTGCTAGATTGTAACACGCAATTCAAAGCAATAAAAGTCTATTTTTCCCTTCTATCTACGGTTAAAAGCTTTGCTCACTTGTTCAATTCTTCATTCATGATTGGGCTTGAACCGAAGGCCCAATAGAGGATGATGTCACTGTTCAATCTAAGATCATATTTGATCATAATAATACGATTGGTTTGATCATTTATTTCGTCTTGAATTCATGTCATGCCCCGACCTTGGGGAACGATCGGCGCTATACTAGGTTTTTCTGGTAGAGCAAGCTTGCACAATGTCGTCCATATAAATCACCCATGAATGAAGAGAATAATATATTTTATTAATTAGATGGTAAGAGGTGTCACGTGATTAACACCGGTTCATTTCTATTAGTTACATCATTAACAAATCTCCAAAACAGTACACTATACATCTGTAGTTAAAGTGGAATAGATGATACAATTACAACAAGTTTAGTTCAACCTTTCCAAAATAAGATAATGCCTACACTATGTCTACAAAACCTCTAACATAACTAAAATAGCTCTAAGACAATGTCGGTAACAAGGCCCCAGTTACACCTCAAAATGCTATGTACAAAGGATAAGAGATACAGGACCCCGAAGCGAACATGGACTCACCAAGACAGCTGAGGAGAGGGTGTGTTGTTTCACGAAATAACACCACTTGCTATGGAACCACCTACATCCATTAAAGATGCAGCGTCCCCGACAAAAGGGGATTTAACAAATATGGAATAGTACTAGTATGCAAAACTAAACACCCTCTTAATAGAAACAAACAACAGTGACCAAAGAAAGAAACATGAATTTATTAGTATACTCAAAAGGTTTCAAGGTGCCGAATTAGGGGAGAAGTAATTCAAATAAGTTTCAATATTTTAAGTTGGGAGATCTTTAAAAATCGATATACCATCGCATTTTTAGACCGTAGTTCGATCTCTGCCTGATCGACTAAGTCGTTTCACCCTAAGACATCCACCCACAATATCACCATGTATGCGGCATGGCGCTTGATCTCTGCCCGATCGGCTAAGTCATCTCACCACAATGCCGTGTGGATCGATATCATCACATCTCGCTAGAAATAATCTCATCCCATTCAAGGGAAAACATCTCAACACATCAATAGCATCCCATATAAGGGGAAACAACCTCCTCACATCAACACGAGGATTTATCCCTTAATCAATCCTATACTGGCACGTGCAGTTTCGGGATTAGATTATTTGACCTACCCTTCCTCGGTGACTAAACGATACTCCTAAAGCATTTATTGTTAAAAGATTTTACCCTTTTCATATTCTTTTGCATATATTTCATTTCATTGGTACCAATGGCCATGACACAATATCATTCTTGTCACGTTGGTCGCACATCATATCTCATGCTCTTTTCTTTCACATTCAAATATCATCATGTATAGTAGACAACAAGGCTCTCAAATTACGACTTTAAACACACATTAAGAAGTTTAGAGGATTAGGAACATACGGTTTCCTACACAATTTGGCATGATAGCTTTCATTCGAATCATGTTTTTAAGCCAATCATATCAGCACATAACCCATACTTAAACCACATCCTCAAACAGTAACTCAAATACAATAAAAACCTTTGGAACATATACTAAACGCATATTATTAGGATATAGGGCTTATTCGGATTATTCAATTTGTAATGAGCATCACGGGACTTACAAGGCTAGTGGGGTTTAATTCTTTAAGAAGAGTTTAGGCAACATACCTCTCTTTGTGCTTCCCTTAATTCACTACCATGTTCCATAATCCTAGAAACTTTGATTTATTTAGAGATATAACAAAATTAAATACAAATTAGGAAGGAGTTCACGGTTCCAGCTCATTTGAGCATTTTATCAAAAACTAGGTGGTTATTATGATTTCAAGGTTCCTCTATGGTGGATTCCTCCATTTCACTACCCAAGGTCTATCCATTTGGGCTCAACTACCTTCCCACAACTCATTATTATAAATGTGTGCATAGACACGCACTCTCAATCCCGAGAAAGAAATCGAAGAGATGAACAAATTAAAAAATGATCGGGTGAAGATGGCTAGGGCTAAATCCTGAGGTAATAAAAATGCTCGAAGAATTGACAAAACAAGTGGAGTTAGGTGTGAAAAACATTGAGGTTAATGACAATACGTAGGAAAATACAACTCCACGGTCAATTAGATCTAGGGAGCACCCCTGATATTGAAGGGATCGGACTCCAAAATATTTATCCAAAATCCCTTTGCTTCAAGTGCGACACCAAATCCGACTATAAATAAGTTTTGTATTCCCGACATCCCCAAATAAAATAGGACCACTGATCCAAATAAACATGTGACCTCCTATATATGCGCAACAAATGGAACAATTTGGAAAAAGATGAAATCGAGTCGGTGTTGCTGAGGAAGTTTGGAGAAACCTTGTCCAAGAGAGAAATGATATGGTGTCATAACTTGCCCCCGAATTCCATTGACTCGCTTGTTATGCTTGCAGAACCTTTCATGACGGCCCATGTCGGGGCCATCAAAGTCGAGCCTAGAAAGTCATATCTTTTCAAGGTCAAACAATGGGATAATGAGATGCTCACGGAGTTTGTGTCAAGATTCATGATGGAACGGATGGACCTACCATCGGTTGCAGATGATTGAACTGTTCAGGCATTCAGTCAAGGGCTCAACCCCCGAAGTTCCTTGGTCTATCATCAGCAAAACAAAATTTAATAGAGTACCCTATAGTAACTTGGAACGACATCCACAACAGCTACCAGTCGAAGATTAGGATCAAGGATAATAAACTCTAAGCTACTTCTAGAACTTAGAGAACCATTGATCAAGAGCCAAGACCGGTATGAGACTGATATCAGCCGTATGACATGGATCGAAGGGGGAATGGATCTGGGAGTCACCCAATAAAGAGAGAGAAGAGAAGCGATCAAGGTCCTAGTTGCTAAGGCTTGATTATTAAGAATGGGTTATAAAGGTTGCTTGGGAGTAGGGAGGCACCAAGGTTATCAGAATATAACTTCAATGTGGACGCTGCAACCATCATGTCGGCCATAGGCCGTATAAAAGAGACCAGGTGATCCCAAGTGTTGTAGCTCGACCCAGCCTAAAGAGATCCTAACATTATGTGTAAGAATCACGGCACTCATGGTCAAATGACCTAAAATTGTCAACAACTAAGAGAAGAAGTTGCTTGACTTTTCAACAATGGATACCTCTAAGAATTCCTAAGTCAATGAGCCAAAAGCTACTTTAGAAATAGGGATGCCAACAAATAGGTCGAACAAGAGGAGCCTCATCATGTTATCAAAATGATCATTGGGGAGTTGAAGTCCACCAATAGCCAATGATAAAATGCACTAGAGTGTGTATTAAGAAGGGAAAATGCACGTATGATAATGTTCCAGATGGAGTCATTTCATTCAGTGAAGAAGATGCCTAGGTAATCGTATAACCTCACAACTATGCATTGGTAATACAAGTACTTATCAATTAATTTTGATTAAACGTGTGTTGATCGATCCAGGTAGGTCGGCCAACATCATTATATAAATGGACATAGAGTAATTGGGGGTACAGGATCAAATCGTACCACCAAGCAACGAAGGCAGCTGGCCATGTCCACTGGAGTGAACAAAGCCTTAGCGTCCGCCAGGATAGTAAGAATTCTATTATGGTTAGAGTCCATACTCAGGGGAGGGAACTTCTTCACTAGCTTTGGGCTCAAGCTCGGCTCACCTGGTATTGATGGCACATCTTTTCTTGGTACCTCCAAGTGACCAAGCCCGGAGAAGTCCTCCAATGTAGCCATGATCAAAAAACATGCTGAGGGCATCATCTGGACCCGATGCCGTCTCATTTGATTTCTCTTTTTCAGCCTAAGCCTCTTCGAGTATGGACTCATTATAGAACGTCTTCTCTACGATGATAAAGAAAATCAGCTACCTCCTTCGGGACAGGAGCGGCTTCATGGGAGGCCATGGCCTCTGACTCTCTATGGTTCCTGAGATAGAGGAGGATTGACCTCTTTGTCACCTTTATTGGTTGTCGTATACTCCCACTATTTAAGGGTCGACTCATGAGCAATGACCTCAAAGTCATCGTCCTCAAGATAATCCCTGAGCTAGTAGAGGGAATCAAAGTCTGGTACCCTAGACTTGGTGCTTTTTGTTGCTTTTTCGAACTCATATAGCCACCTTCTTCTTCTTCTTCTTCTTCTTCTTCACCTCGACATCCGGGGATCTCAAGGAATTCGTCTTTTTTTATTTGTCTCCTCCTTTGCGATCATCCTGGGCTATCCTTAAGTGGAGGGTTTGACAAGCAAGGACAGATCCTCCTCCTCATCCAATGGCTTGAGCTCAATGGCATTGGGAAAACCTATGAGAAGGAAAAATACTTAGTGAAATATAAGTCAAGTATATGAATGTAATAATTTGTGAGATAGGCTCACCATAGGATCAAACCTCCCACTTGCCCTTCGAGAGCTTACGCCAAGCGCACTTGCCTTTCGAGAGCTTACGCCATGCGCGCTCGAAGTAGGATATCTGTTTGTAGATCCCCTAAATCCATTCCTTGAAGCGGGGGACTACATTAAAAAAAAGATGGGATACATTCCATTTTTTGGGGAACTGTAGAACTTCAGAGGGAATGAAGTCTTCAATTTTCACCCGAACGAACCTCCCCTACATATCTATCCTCGTTGATGCTTAAGAATGAAGCTTTAATTGCTCGGTAAGCGAGCTTGATCAACCTCTCTCATAAGATTTAGGGATTGTGTAGATGATGCAGATAGTCACCGGGTGAACCGAGGTGCATCGGTGTTTTTTACAAAGTTTCGGAGGGGGATTACAATCCTCCAAAAGGACGTCGAATATTCCCAAGGAAGACCTCATACCTTTTGCTAAAATAGAGAACTACGGGGTACATCGGGGAGAATGTGCAGGGTTATGTTTAGACATATAGGTTCCCCTCCACGAGAGTAGTGATGTCTTCATCGGGCCCGGAGATGACCACATCTTTGCCCTCCCAGTTATAGTCTACCCGAACTGTGGGTAGTGTCTTCTTAGTAATGGAGCATATGTAACTCCATGATCCCTCTCATATCCTGTTGATTGGAGGCCTTCCTGACAATGAAGTTGTTCTCGATAGAGCACCCCCAAGGACGAACCTCTTCAAAGAAGGCTCCTGGGCCACCTCTCAAATTGTAGCGACTGTCTTTAATAACTTCACTTAAGGTATTATACTTGCACGTGTGGTCGAAATTAAATGTCAGGAAGTTCGGGTTCAATTTGAAAAGAAAATTCTAAATTCGGAAGTGTTAAGTTGGAATAATTAACCAGGGTTTGACTTTTGAATAACCGGCCTCAGAATCAGAATTTTAATGTTCCAATAGGTTCATATGATGATTTCAGACTTGGGCGTATGTTCAGGTTGAGTATCAGGTGATCTGGGGCATTTCGGCGCTTAGTATGGAAAGTTGGCATTTTGAAGGTTTTAGAATTCCCTAAATTAGGTTTGAAGTGGACTTTGGTGTTATCGATGTTTGTTTGGAGTTCCTATCGTTGGAATAGGTTTGCATTGTCATTTATGACTTGCACATAAACTTTGACTACATTCCGAAATGTATACGTGTGATTCGGACACGTTCGGTGAAGGATGAAAGTTTGAAAGTTAAGAGAGTTTAAGAAATTGAGTTTGATATTTAATTCTTGGTTTGTTGTATTTGTGTTACGAGCTTTCGGACAAGTTTACACAAGGTATATAAACTTTTTAGATTGATTGAATAGGGTTCCTCGGACTTCGGTGAGTTTAAGGATGGTTCCGGACCACTTTTAAGACTTTTGGAACTGCTGATAACTAGTGTCGAGGGTGTGAAATACGATGGAAAAGGTTTTATCTGTGATTGTGAAGAGAAAAATGTTGTTCCAGGCCTTGTGAATCGCGATCTCAGAAGGAAGGTCGCGATCGCGTAAAAGAATATTTTTTTTGTTAGTGGTCTGACTTCGGAAGCTTATATCTTGCAATCAATAAGGAATTTGGAGATAATCCAAAAAGAAAAGTTATAGTCCTTTGAATCTAAATTTCATAATATCAAACTGCTTGTCATTTGGAATTTTGTATAAAAAGTTATGGCCTTTATACTAAAGAGGTTTTTATGACAAAAACACAAATTGTACATTGCTCTCAAGGGATTTTGGCTGCGATTGTGATGAAGAAAATGTTGTTGGAACTTTTGTTAAGCTCAATTGCGGGGCATATGACTGTGATTGTGAAGAAGGAGGCCTGACATGTGTACTAAACATCTAGTTTCGAGATTTTGAGCTCATTGCTTCACTTTCAAATTCTTGGAGCACATATGGGAAAATTTGGGGTAATTCTTGAAGACCATTCACCATATATCATAAGGTACGAAATACGTATTTCTTTAGAGTTAAATGCATGGGTTATATATGGACTTTAACATTGAATTTGGTACAAAATGTGAATTTTTTTTAAAGAAAACCCAGAAATAGTATTTTATTTTTATCATGAAATTAGACATAAAATTGGGAATAAATTATATAATTGAGTTCGTGGTGCTATGGGTAATATTTATCTTTGAAATTTTTTAGAATTCAGGAACGTAGGTCTAGGGTTGACTTTGTTGAATTTTCGAGCGGGGTTGAGAATTGTTATAAATTGATTAATTAAGAGTTTTTTGTTAAATTTTTGATTGGTTTGCATATTGTTTGACTAGTTTCAGATCGATGGGCATCTGAGGTTTATGAGAGGCGTTGGAGCCGGTTATCGAATTTCAAAGCAAGGTATGTCTCATATCTAACCTTGTAAGAGGAAAACAACCCCCTAGGGTGGTGTGATTGTTATGTGCAACTAGTTGTGGGTGCTACATTAGAATGAGATGATGATAGTCTGTATGTAGCTAAGGTTATGTTAGGATAGACATAGAACTTTATCATGTAATGTTTGAATTATTTGAACTCATTTTACTAGCTTAGTTAAGTGAATTTATAATTGAAATTGATTTAGAAATATATATTACTTGTTGGAAAAATATTTGATAAATAGTAAATGGTATATCTGTGACGACCCGGTCCGTCGTCACGAGAATTACCACCCCGTTATATTGTAATTACATGTTTTATGCTTTTATATCAGTGTTAGAGTCTATCGGGTGAGTTAGGAGTGATTTGGATTGAAAATGAGAAATATAGTCTTTTTGAAGGAAACTTGAATTAGGAAAGTCAACCCGGAGTTGACTATTTGGTTAGAGGGCTCGGAATCGGATTCTGGTGATTCGGCTAGTTCCGGGAGGTGATTTGTGACTTAGGGGAGCAATCGGAATTGAATTTGGAGGCCCGGTGTAGAAATAGGCTTGAATTGGCTAAGGTTGAATTTTTGCGAAATCCGAATGGTAGATGAGATTTTGATCCGGGAGTCGGAATGGAATTCCGGCAGTTGTAGTAGCTCCGTTAAGTGATTTTGGATGTGCCTGCAAAATTTCAGGTCATTCGGACGTCGTTTGGTCGGGTTTTTGATGGAATGTGTAATTCGGAAGTTTTAAAGAAACTTAGGCTTGAATCCGTGTGTAATTGCTGATTTTGATGTTTAGGATGGTGTTTTTATGATTGGAACAAGTTCGTATCGTGTTTTGGGTATGTTGCTGGTTTTCGTTGGGGTCCCGGGGGCCTCAGGTTGAATCCGGACCATCATCCGGCATTTGGAAGCAAGAAATAGTCTGCTGTAAATTGCAGATCACTAGGCGAAACTTAAGCCTTCGCGTTCACGAGGGCTATGCCGCGTTCGCGTAGGCTGGGGCCGGGTGACCATCGCGTTCGCGAGGGATGGTAACGCGTTCGCGTATAAGGGAGTTGGAACGCATCGCGTTCGCGTGGAGTCAGGCCGCGATCGTGAAGAAGGATTAGGCAAAGCCACGCGTTCGCGTAGAGGAAAAGTCCGGAGGCTGGGAAATTGACCTTCGCGGACGCGTGAAAGAGTGTAGTATTCGCGATGAAGAAGAGAGTTAAGGAATCGCGTTCGCGTGAGAGGCGTTGCGAACGCGATGAAGGAATTGGCTAGGCAGTGAGTTTAATTACAGAACTGAACCAGTCGCGGGTTTCATACCCCAAACCTCCATTTTTGAGTTGTAGAGAGAGAAACTCACGGGAATTGCTGGGAATTCCTCAGGGATTCGTCGGAGGTAAGTTTGTGGCTTAATTACATCATTTTAACATGAAATCCTTGGTTAAATTTCTGTAAATGGAAGAAAAACACTGATTTGAGTGGGCAAAGGGAGTCCGATTTTGGTAAATTTTATATGCCTAGACTCGTATCGAGATGAGGATTCCGAATATGTGGCTTTTGTAATTTTTCGAGAAGTGTATCGAAAGTCGGGTTTTGACAACTTTGGTAATTTTGATGTAAATTGAGTTGTAGTGATTGGGTGTCGTCCCATTGGCCTAATTTGTTGTGTTTCTATTGTATTTGATCAGATTCTACACGTGCGGAGCTTGATTCTCGTGGCAAGGGCATTACGGAGTAGTCATCGCGCTGTATTGAGGTGAGTAATAGATGTGGGTGATGACCAGCGGGTTTGAAACCCCGGTATACCACTTTGTGACGCTGTATAGCGGCGAGACACGTACTCTCATGTGAGTGCGGGGTCGATTGTGATTGGGGACTATGGCTTAGTCTGACTTGTTAGCATTGTGTTATAACATTGGCTATTCTTGAGCCGTCGAACCTCCTTCTCGGATGGTTGCATACTATATATTGTGATATTGGTCACTCTTGAACCGAGGAACCCCATTCTTGGGAGGTTGAGTATACTTGTGGGCCGTGAGCCAGTTATTGGATCCCGCGAGGATCGTTATCATTGTCTTATCATATTGACATATTAGTTACTACCAGTGCGTATCTATTTCTGTTATCATGGTATTTCCAACCTCTAGAACTTGATATTATTGTTTTCAACCTAAAAATGATAAAGGATATTTTCAAAACTACTTTTGAGCCTGTGAGGCTGTATTTGCATACTTAGCTGACTGGTAGTGGATCGAGCTGCGCGCCGTAGTGGTATATATGTTGGATCGGACTGCACGCTGCAGTAATATTGTGCTTGGGCTGTAGGAGCCCTTCCGGAGTCTGAACCCCCACAATGAACACGAGTACCCAAATTGGATCGGGCTACGCGCCGTAGCAGTCATATCATGCATTGCATTGCATTTAGCTACACCTGCTAGCTGTTGTACTTATTGTTAATATTGTTGGCTCTCTCTACCGCTGGTATTGAACTGTTACAGGGAATTGGGATAGCTTTACATTGTGCTTTATTGTGGATTTCTTATCTGCGCTGTCTTACCCCTGTTTATTACCACTGAGTCTGGCAGTACTCATTTTACTCCCTGTACCTTGTGTGCAGATCCAGGTACCTCTCAGCATTGATCTAGTAGTTGTGCGAGGCGGCATCTATAGGATATCCGAGGTAATTGCAGAGTCCGCAGGACCCGATATTCCTTCTTATTGTCTTTTGATTCTGTATTGACTTTTCTTTCCGCACTTGGTATCTTGTAAACCTTTATACACTTATGTTCAGTAGAGGCTCATGACTCTTGACTCTTCGGTCTATGGGAGTTGGTATATTTTGGGACTTGGTTCCCCGTTTTCGTTATATGTATCGCTGTTGCTTCGTGATTTGATATGCTTAAATGGGATAAAGCGAGCTTCTAGCTCCGTTATTGTTATTGATTGGTCAGGCTGGCTTAGCAATGTGCTGGGCGCCATCACGACCGGATTTGGGGTCGTGACAAGTTGGTATCAGAGCCTAGGTTTACTAGGCCTCATGAGTCTTGAGCCGATTAGTAGAGTCTTGTGGATCGGTACGGGGACGCCTGTACTTATCCTCGGGAGGCTGCGAACCTTTAGGAAAACTTCACTTTTCTTGAACTCTGTCGTGCGATCTTGTTGTTCTGAGAACTGAACTTCTATATTCTATTCTCTCGCAGATGGCGAGAACGCGAGCATCGGGACGAGGTGGACGACCTCCGTTGCCACCTGTTAGAGGCCGTGGGCGCGGTCGTGCTAGAGGTAGAGGTAGGGCGGCTGAGGCAGTGCCAGCTGACCCGCCTGTTGTACCAGTTCAGGAGCAGCCCCCAGTGGTTGATGCTCCAGCAGCCCCAGTTCAGGGCCTGACTGTATCTATTGCTATTCCTGGTCTTCAGGAGACTCTTGCTCAGATATTATCAGTGTGTTCCGGTTTGGCTCAGGTAGTTTCAGCTACCGTTACTGTAGCGACATCTCAGACAGGGGGTGGTCAGTAGACCCCTGCAACTCGCACACCTGACCCGGTTGTTCAGGGACTTCAAACGCCAGAGGCGGTCCCCGTTCAGGTGGTTGCACCGATTATTCCTCCAGTTGCACCAGCTCCAGCTCCAGAGCATATGGTTTAGGTTATGCCCGATGACGAGCAGCGTCGTCTTGTGAGATTTGGTAGACTTCAGCCACCCCATTTCAGTGGCGTTGAGGGCGAGGATGCCCGGGGTTTCTTGGACAAGTGTCAGAGGATGTTGCGGACGGCTGGTATTCTTGAGTCCATCGGAGTTTCATTTACTACCTTTGAGTTCACTGGTCACGAATTTGATTGGTGGGAAGAGTTTGAGAGGGGTAGGCCTGCAGGAGCAGCACCTCTCACATGGCAGCAGTTCTCTACTCTCTTTCTAGAGAAATATGTACCTCGGTCTCGTCGCGAGGAGCTACGTCGCCGGTTCGAGTGGTTGATTCAGGGCGACATGTCTGTGACTCAGTATGAGCTTAGATTCACTCAGTTGGCTAGGCATGCCACATGGATGATCCCCACTGAGAGGGAGAGGATCAGGAGGTTCATTGATGGCCTCAACTACTCTATCCGCATTCTTATGACCAGAGAGCGAGTTCTGTCATTATCTTTTAAGCAGTTGTTGATATGGCACGCTCCATTGAGGCGGATCATCGCCGAGAGAGGGAGGAGCGGGAGGCCAGGAGGCCTCGTGGTTCTGGTAGTTTCAGTGGTGCTCCATCTAGAGGGCATTTCCAGCAGGGCAGAGGTCGCTCATCTAGACCTTCTCATTCAGGCCGCCTTGAGCAGCAGAGCGGAGGTTCTTATGGTCGTGGTCGACAGGGGTTTCACCAGGGTCAGTCATCGCTTAGTGCCCTTCCAGCCCAGGGTGCAGCACCTACTTCATCAGCCCAGGATTCTTCTACGGCGAGGGGTTCCCTTCAGTCTCCTTCTCCAGCACCAGGTGCATGTTATGAGTGTGGTGAGTTTGGCCACGTGAGGAGACAGTGCCCTCGACTTCGCAGGGACAGGACTCAGCAGAGGGATCAGCCCTCATCTTCAACACCATCTCAGTCTAGTAGAGGTGGAGGTCAGTCTTCTCGTGGTCGCCCCAGAGGCGAGGAGAGATCTGGTGGAGGCCAGACACGGTTCTATGCACTTCCTGACATGCGTGATGCAGTTGCCTCCGATGCAGTGATTACAGGTATTATTTCTATCTATCACAGAGATGCCTCTGTTCTATTTGATCCCGGGTTCACATATTCATACGTGTCCTCTTATTTTGCACATCATTAGGGTGCGACTCATGGTAGTCTTGACTTACTTGTTCATGTATCCACCCCCGTAGGTGATACGATTGTTGTGGATTATGTTTATAGATCCTGTATTATATCTATTGGGGGTCTGGAGACCCAGGCAGATTTGTTATTATTGGGGATGGTGGACTTTGATGTTATATTGGGTATGGACTGGTTGTCTCCGTACCACGCTATATTGGATTGTCATGCTAAGACAGTTACGTTGTCCATTCCTGGTATTTCTCAGATTGAGTGGCGGGGTTCGACCGATTTCGTCTCTAGCCGTGTCATTTCGTTCTTAAAAGCTCAGAAGATGGTCGAAAAAGGGTGTTTATCATACTTGGCTTATGTGAGAGATGTGGGAGCTGAGTCTCCTAGCATTGATTCTGTACCTGTTGTGAGGGACTTTCCAGATGTATTCCCCTCAGACCTGTCGGGCATGCCGCCGGACAGGGATATTGATTTTGGCATTGATTTGGTGCCGGGCACTCAGCCCATATCCATTCCTCCTTATCGGATGGCACCAGCTGAGTTGAAAGAACTGAAAGAGCAGCTTCAGGAGCTTCTAGATAAGGGTTTCATCCGCCCTAGTGTGTCTCCGTGGGGTGCACCGGTGTTGTTTGTTAAAAAGAAAGATGGTTCCATGCGGATGTGTATTGATTATAGGCAATTGAACAAAGTGACAGGTGAAGAACAAGTACCCTCTACCGCGCATAGATGATTTGTTTGATCAGTTACAGGGTGCGAGGGTGTTTTCTAAGATTGATCTTCGTTCAGGCTATCATCAGCTAAAGATCAGGGACTCGGATATTATGAAGACTGCATTCAGGACCCGATATGGTCACTATGAGTTCCCGGTGATGTCTTTTGGGCTGACCAACGCCCCAGCAGCATTCATGCATCTAATGAACAGTGTGTTCAGGCCCTATTTGGATTCATTTGTGAATGTGTTCATTGATGACATTCTAGTCTACTCCCGTAGTCAGGAGGAGCATGCTCAGCATTTGAGTATTGTGTTGCAGAGATTGAGGGAGGAGAAGCTATATGCTAAATTCTCCAAGTGCGAGTTTTGGCTCGAGTCCGTAGCATTTCTGGGACATGTGGTGTCTCGTGATGGTATTCAAGTTGATCCGAAGAAGATAGAGGCGGTACAGAGTTGGCCTAGACCGTCCTCAGCTATAGAGATCAGGAGTTTTCTTGGCTTGGCGGGATATTATCGCCGGTTTGTTCAGGGATTTTCATCCATTGCTTCTTCTTTGACTAGATTGACCCAGAAGGGTGCACCATTCGTGTGGTCGGATGAGTGTGAGGAGAGCTTTCAGAAGCTCAAGATAGCTTTGACCATAGCTCCAGTGCTAGTATTGCCATCAGCTTCAGGTTCATATACTGTTTATTGTGATGCCTCGAGAGTGGGGATAGGTTGTGTGTGATGCAGGAAGGTAAGGTGATTGCTTATGCTTCTCGGCAGTTAAAGCCACATGAGAAGAACTATCCTGTTCATGATTTGGAACTAGCCGCCATTGTTCATGCCTTGAAACTTTGGAGGCACTATTTGTACGTTGTGTCTTGTGAGGTGTATACCGACCATCGTAGTCTACAGCACTTGTTCAAACAGAAAGATCTTAATTTGAGACAGCGGAGATGGCTTGAGTTGCTTAAGGATTATGACATTACTATTCTATATCATCCGGGGAAGGCCAATGTGGTGGCCGATGCTTTGAGCAGGAAGGCGGTCAGTATGGGGAGCTTAGCATATATTCCAGCTTAGGAGAGGCCATTTGCTTATGATGTTCAGGTGCTAGCCAATCGGCTAGTGAGGTTAGATAATTCGGAGCCCAGCCGGGTATTGGCTTGTGTTATATCTCGATCATCTCTATATGATCGTATTCGTGAGCGCCAGTATGATGATCCACATTTGGCTGTCCTTAGGGACAGAGTTTAGCATGATGATGCTAGAGATGTCACCATTGACAGTGATGGCGTATTGAGGATGCAGGGCCGGATATGTGTGCCCAATGTTGATGGCCTTCGGGAGTTGATTCTGGGAGGAGGCCCATAGCTCGCGGTATTCTATCCATCCAGGAGCCGCGAAGATGTATCAAGATTTGAAACAAGACTATTGGTGGAGAAAGATGAAAATGGACATTGTCAGACATGTAGCACGGTGCCTCAACTGTCAGCAGGTTAAGTACGAGCATCAGAGGCCCGGTGGCGTATTTCAGCGCATTGTTATTCCTGAGTGGAAATGGGAGAGGATCACTATGGACTTTGTTACTGGACTCCCTCGGACAGCGAGGAAGTTTGATTCTATTTGGGTGATTGTGGATAGGCTGACCAAGTCCGCTCACTTCATTCCAGTTAGTACTACCTACTCATCGGAGCGGTTGGCAGCGATCTTTATTCGAGAGATTGTTCGGTTCAATGGGGTCCCAGTGTCTATTATATCCGACAGGGGTACTCAGTTCACTTCTCAGTTTTGGAGAGCATTTCAGCGAGAGATGGGTACGCGGGTTGAGTTGAGTACAGCATTTCACCCTCAGACAAACGGGCAGTTTGAGTGCACTATTCAGATCTTGGAGGATATATTGCGAGCATGTGTGATTGACTTTGGTGGTTCGTGGGATGAGTTCCTACCACTTGCTGAGTTTGCTTACAACAATAGTTATCAGTCGAGTATTCAGATGGCCCCGTATGAGGCATTGTATGGCAGACGGTGTAGATCCCCCATGGGATGGTTTGAGCCTGGTGAGGATAGATTGATAGGGACTGAGCTAGTTCAGGATGCTCTGGATAGAGCAAAGTTGATCTAGGAGAGGCTTCGTACAACACAGTCTCACCAGAAGAGTTATGCAGACCGCAGAGTTCGAGAGTTGTCTTTCATGGTTGGTGACAGAGTATTGTTGAAGGTTTCACCTATGAAGGGTGTCATGAGGTTTGGGAAGAAAGGGAAGTTGAGTCTCAGGTACATTGGTCCTTTTGAGATACTCAGAAGAGTTGGAGAGGTGGCATATGAGTTGGCCTTGCCGCCCAGCTTATCCAGCGTTCATCCAGTACTCCACGTGTCTATACTCCGAAAGTACATTGGAGATCCGTCTCATGTATTAGACTTCAGTACCATTCAGCTTGATGGTGATTTATCCTATGATGTGGAGCCTATTGCCATTTTGGGTCAACAAGTGAGAAAATTGAGGTCCAAGGAGATTGCATCAGTTAAGGTTCAGTGGAGAGGTCGACCCGTGGAGGAGGCCACTTGGGAGATCGAGCGGGAGATGCGGAGCAGATATCCTCACTTGTTCGAGACTTCAGGTATGTTTCTTGACCCGCTCAAGGACGAGCGTTTGCTTAAGAGGAGGAGAATGTGATGATCCGGCCCGTCGTCACGGGAATTACCACCCCGTTATGTTGTAATTACATTTTTTATGCTTTTATATCAGTGTTAGAGTCTATCGGGTGAGTTAGGAGTGATTTGGATTGAAAATGAGGCATATAGCCTTTTTGAAGGAAACTTGAATAAGGAAAGTCAACCCTGAGTTGACTATTTGGTTAGAGGGCTTGGAATCAGATTCTGATGATTCGGTTAGTTCTGGGAGGTGATTTGTGACTTAGGGGAGCAATTGGAATTGAATTTGGAGGCCCGGTGTAGAAATAGGCTTGAATTGGCTAAGGTTGAATTTTGGTGAAATCCGAATGGTAGGTGAGATTTTGATACGGGAGTCGGAATAGAATTCCGACAGTCGCAGTAGCTTTGTTAGGTGATTTTGGATGTGCCTGCAAAATTTCAGGTCATTCGGACGTCGTTTGGTCGGGTTTTTGATGGAATGTGTAATTCGGAAGTTTTGAAGAAACTTAGGCTTGAATCCGTGTGTAATTTGTGATTTTGATGTTTAGGATGGTGTTTTTATGATTGGAACAAGTTCGTATCGTGTTTTGGGGTATGTTGGTGGTTTTGTTGGGGTCCCGGGGGCCTCGGGGTGAATCCGGACCATCATCCGGCATTTGGAAGCAAGAAATGGTCTATTGTAAATTGCAGATCACTGGGCGAAACTTAAGCCTTCGTGTTCGCGTAGGCTAGGGCCGGGTGACCATCGCGTTCGCGAGGGATGGTAATGCATTCGCGTATAAGGGAGTTGGAACGCATCGCGTTCGCGTGGAGTCAGGCCGCAATCGCGAAGAAGGATTAGGCGAAGCCACGCGTTTGTGTGAGAGACTACGCGTTCGTGTAGAGGAAAAGTCCGGAGGCTGGGAAATTGACCTTCGCGGACGCGTGAAAGAGTGTCACGTTTGCGATGAAGACGAGAGTTAAGGCATCGCGTTCGCGTGAGAGGCGTCGCGAACGCGATGAAGGAATTGGCCAGGCTGTGAGTTTAATTACAGAACAGAACCAATCGCGGGTTTAATACCCCCAAACCTCCATTTTTGAGTTCTAGAGAGAGAAACTCACGGGAATTGCTGCGAATTCATCGGGGATTCATCGGAGGTTAGTTTTGTGGCTTAATTACATCATTTTAACATGAAATCCTTGGTTAAATTTCTGTAAATGGAAGATTAAAGGTGGGCTTGAGCCCTAGGCCTAAATCGAAGAAAAACACTGATTTGAGTGGGCAAAGGGAGTCCGATTTTGGTAAATTTTATATGCCTAGACTCATATCGAGATGAGGATTCCGAATATGTGACTTTTGTAATTTTTCGAGAAGTGTATCGAAAGTCGGGTTTTGACAACTTTGGGAATTTTGATGTAAATTGAGTTGTATTGATTGGGTGTCGTCCCATTGGCCTAATTTGTTGTGTTTCTACTGTATTTGATCAGATTCTACACGTGCGGAGCTTGATTCTCATGTCAAGGGCATTGCGGAGTAGTCATCGCGCTGTATTGAGGTGAGTAATAGATGTGGGGATGACCAGCGGGTTCGAAACCCCGGTATACCACTTTGTGACGCTGTATAGCGGCGAGACACGTACTCTCATGTGAGTGCGGGGTCGATTGTGACTGGGGACTATGGCTTAGTCCGACTTGTTAGCACTGTTTTATGACATTGGTTATTCTTGAGCCGTCGAACCTCCTTCTCGGATGGTTGCATACTATATATTGTGATATTGGCCACTCTTGAACCGAGGAACCCCCTTCTTGGGAGGTTGAGTATACTTGTGGGCCGTGAGCCAGTTATTGGATCCCGCGAGGATTGTTATCATTGTCTTATCATATTGACATGTTAGTTACTACCAGTCCGTAGCTATTTCTGTTATCATGCTATTTCCAACCTCTGGAACTTGATATTACTGTTTTCAACCTAAAAATGATAAAGGATGCTTTCAAAACTACTTTTGAGCCTGCGAGGCTGTATTTGCATACTAGCTGACTGGTAGTGGATCGGGCTGCGCGCTGCAGTGGTATATATGTTGGATTAGACTGCACGCCGCAGTAATATTGTGTTTGGGTTGTAGGAGCCCCTCCGGAGTCTGAACCCCCACAGTGAGCACGGGTACCCAAATTGGATCGAGCTACGCGCCGTAGCGGTCATATCATGCATTGCATTGCATTTAGCTACATCTGCTAGCTGTTATATTATTTTACAGGTACTTGTTGGTACATGTACAGTTGATATTGATTCTGTGACATGGTATTTGATTACAGCTTTACATAGTGCTTTATTGCGGATTTCTTATCTGCGATGTCTTACCCCTGTTTATTACCACTGAGTCTGGCAGTACTCATTTTACTCCCTGCACCTTGTGCAGATCCAGGTACCTCTCAGTAGTGATCTAGTAGCTGTGCGAGGCGGCATCTGTAGGATATTCGAGGTAGCTACAGAGTCCGCAGGACCCGATATTCCTTCTTACTGTCTTTTGATTCTGTATTGACTTTTCTTTCCCCACTTGGTATCTTGTAAACCCTTATACACTTATGTTCAGTAGAGGCTCATGACTCTTGACCCTTCGGTCTATGGGAGTTGGTATATTTTGGTACTTGGTTCCCCGTTTTCGTTATATGTATCGCTGTTGCTTCGTGATTTGATATGCTTAAATGGGATAAAGCGAGCTTCTAGCTCCGTTCTTGTTATGGATTGGTCAGGCTGGCTTAGCAATGTGATGGGCGCCATCACAATCGAATTTGGGGTCATGACAATATCTACATGATGATGCTAGTTTTGTGTGATTTCTCAGTCTTCCTTGTTTGATTGCATTAGATAGTGCCAGTATGATGATCCTTATTTGCTTGTCCTCAAGGACATGATTTAGCATGATGATGCTAGAGATGTGTCTATTGTGATGATGTGGTATTGAGGATGCAGGGCCAGATATGTGTGCCAAATGTAGATGGGCTTTGGGAGTATATCCTGGAGAAGGCCCATAACTCGCGGTATTTCATCCATCCGGTTGCCACAAAGATGTATCAAGACATGAGAAAGCACTACAGGGGGAAGAGAATGAAGAAGGATATTGTAGGATTTGTAGCTTGGTGTCTCAATTGTCAACAGGTGAAATATGAGCATCATAGACTGGGTGGCTTGCTTCAGTGATTAGATATTTTAGAGTGGAAGCGTGAGTGGATCACCTTGGACTATGTAGTTAGACTTTCTCAGACTTTGAGGAAGTTCGATGCTATTTGGGTGATTATGGATTTGGTGACCAAGTCTGCGCATTTCATACCTATGTGTACTACCTATTCCTTAGAGTGGTTAGCAAGGATTTTCATCCGAGAGATTTTTTTCCTGCATGGTATTCCAGTTTCTATCGTTTCAGACAAAGGTACTCAGTTTACTTTGTAGTTTTAGAGAGCCATACATCGAGAGTTGGGTACTGAGTTTGAATTGAGCATAACTTTTCACGCTCAGATAGATGGGCAGTCCGAGGGCACTATTCAGATATTGGAGGACATCTTGCGCGACTGTGTTATTTATTTTGGGGGTTCATGGCACCAGTTTCTACCGCTCACGGAGTTTGCATATAACAACAGCTATCAATTGAGTATTCAGATGGCTCTATGTAAGGCTTTATATGGGAGACAGTGTAGATCTCTAGTTGGTTGGTTTAAGCTAGGTGAGGCTAGGCTTTTGGGTACAGACTTGGTGCAGGATGCCTTAGACAAGGTGAAAGTGATTCAGGAGCAGCTTCGTATAGTGCAATCGAGACAGAAGATTTATACTAACAGGAATATTAGTGATCTATCTTACATGGTTGGGAGAAGGTTCTATTGAAGGTTTCACCCATGAAGGGTGTTATGAGATTAGGGAGGAAGGGTAAATTGAGTCCCCGGTTCATTGGGCCTTTTGACGTGCTTCAGAGGATTGGGGAGGTGGCTTATGAGCTAGCTTTGCCACCTAGCTTGTCGAGTTTGCATATGGTATTTCATGTTTTTATGCTCTGAAAGTATATTGGTGACCGGTCTTATGTTTTGTATTTCAGCACGGTTTAGTTAGATGGTGATTTGACTTATGATGTGGAGCTTATGTCTATTTTGGGTATCAAGTTCGAAAGTTAAGATCAAAGGATATTGCTTCAGTCAAAGTGTAGTGGAGAGGTCGGCTTGTGGAGGAGGCATCCTGGTAGATCGAGGGCGAGATACGGAGCATATATCCTCACCTATTTGAGGCTTCATGTATGTTTCTTGACTCGTTCAAGGATGAATGTTTGTTTAAGAGGGTGAGAATGTAACAACTCGGTCGGTCATTTCATGAGTTACAACCTCGTTTCCCCCATTTCTACTTCTTTATGTATTGTTCAGCTACATTTTATCGTATCGTGTTGGTTGGTTCGGGTTTGGGGTAGTTTTGGAGAGGAATAGATACTTAGTCTCTTAAAGTTAGCCATTTAGTTGAAAAAGTCAACTGAAAGTTAACTTATCGGTAAATAATCTCGGAATTTGGTTTTTAATGTTTGGATAGCTTCTTTAGGTGATTTGGGACTCAAGAGCGTGATCGAAATGTATTTTGGAGGTCCATGGTAGAGTTAGGCTTGAATTAGCGAAATTGGAATTTTTGCGTTTTCTGGTTGGTAGTGAAAATCTTGATATCGGGGTCGGATTAGAATTTCATAAATTAGAGTAGGTCTTTTGTGTCATTTGTGACGTGTGTGCAAAATTTTAGGTTATTCTGACGATGTTTGATAGGTTTTTACATCATTTGCAGAATTCAGATGTTTTGAGAACCTTAGGCTCGAATCTGATGGTGATTTGTTATTTTGGTATTTTTTGAGTGTTCTGAAGGTTGACACAAGTTTGAATGATAATATGGGATGTTTTCGCATGTTTGGTTGAGGTCCCAATGGCTTCTGATGTATTTCGGATGCTCAACATGTCATTTTTAGACTTGAAAGGTTAGCAAATTTTGTTGGTATTTTGTTGCAGAAGATTTGTTCTTCACGTTCGCGAAGGCTGTCCCGCATTCAAAAAGGTGAGCTTGGTCAGGGGGTGAAGACACTCTTCCAGTTTGCGAGTAATGGAACGCGTTCGCACAGGTTTGGGTCTCCAATGAATAGCAGATACATGGGTGGCATCGCGTTCACGTAAGGAAGTTGGAGCAGCTGGGACCCCTGGAGTTGTTCATCGCGTTCGCGTAGGAAGGATCACGTTCGCGAAGGCTCCGGAAGCTGAAGATTCGCATTCGCGGGAAGGAGCTCACATTTGTGGAAGAGTTAAAAGTGAGCTGTGGATTTTTGATCTACGGGAACACGAGGAGGATGTCGTGTTCGCAAAGAAGGTCACATCTGGGCAGAATGTTTAAGTTCAAAAAATGAGGGTTTTAGGCCATAATTTAGAAACCCATTAGAGAGATCGAGAGAAGGCGAATTTAGAGGAGATTTTTAGAGGAGTGAATGGGGTAAGTGTTCTTCACTTGTTTTTGGTTGAATTTCATTATTATGTCTTGATTCTTAATATTTAATTTGGGAATTTGGGGTGAAAATTGGGGAAAATAGAAGAAAATTTGAAAAATGGATTTTTGGGATTTGGTTAGCCATTTGACGTCGGATTTTGGTGAATTTGATATGGGTAGACTCGTGGGAGGATAAGGATTCTAATGGTATGATTTTTACTGGATTTTGATATGTTTGGTCCAGGGGTCGGGTTTTTCCAATTTCGGAATTTTTTATGTAACTTGATTATTTTCGCGTGGGCTTTATTCCTTTTGCATATATTGATGTTATGATTCTGATTCTGAATAGATTCGGGACAATTTGAGGCCGAGTCGAGTCGAAAAAGCATCGCGAAGTAGATTTTCATCCGATTTAAGGTAAGTAACAATTGTAAATCTAGACCTGAGGGTATGAAACATTGGAATTTTGTACTATTTTAATAAATGGGGTGACGCACATGCTAGGTGACGGGCGTGTGGGCGTGAAAGGGTAGGGATTATGATTTGGTCCATCCCGTGGTAACTGTAGAGTTGCTTATTTAGTTAAAATCTATATGATATCTATGTATTTTAGAAATGAATCTGTTAATTTGGGTTGAATACCATGTTTGAGGCCTTGTGCCGAACTGTTTGGACCCTCAAGGGTATTTTACTACTTTCCTCACATTATTTATGGATCGGGTTGCACACCGCAGCGATATAGCGCTTGGGCTGTCGGAGCGCCTCTGAAGTGTGCACACTCCCAGTGACTGCAGTCGACTATACATTTACGGATCGGGCTGCACGTCACAACGATTATTATTATGAGATATCTATTGAGCGGGAATGTTGATTGATGAGAGTTGGGTCACGAGAAACTAAGATGCTTTCCCGAGAGGCTATGTATATGAGTGATACTTTGCCCAAGGATTTTGTTTATGAACTTACTGATTTTTCACCCTTCTTTTATCTGAGCCTCTATTGAAAAATATTGAACAAGTATTTTAACTAACTTTCTTTTAAACTGGAGTTTTTACGAGATGTTCGGATATTGAACTACGGATTTGACTTTGATATTTCTATTGAGACTCTATGTTAGATTATGTATATGATTTAAATGCTTGTCACTGAACTCAGCCTTTATTTACTTGGGTTACTTACTGAGTTGACGTACTCACGTTACTCTCTGCACCTTGTGTGCATATCCAGGTGCTAGAGCATTATAGTGAGAGCTTTCAGCAGCTTCTGAGTATTTCTGGAGATAACAAGATAGTTGCACGGCGTTCGCAGCCATGCCTTTCTCCTTCCTATCTTTAGTGTTATTTATTTCAGTTTTTTTTAGTATTGAGTAGACAGTACTGGACAGTATCTTAATGGCTCATGACTAGTGACACCAAGATCGGGTAGTGTGGATATATTTGTGTAATTGTTCTTTTCTGCTTATTTTGTTAAAAATGAAAGACTTTTGTTCTTAATTGATTTGTAAATGAATTTATAAAAGACCTTAATGTTATTAGTGTTGAATCGATTTGTTAGTAATGTGATAGGCGTCATCACGACCACGATGAATTGGGGTCGTGACAATTGCAGTAATTGATTTAAAGATTTGTTGTTTTCAGCTTACAAGAGGAAGAGATGAAGGGAAAAACTTATCCCATCGGACGTGCCAAAATTTGTTTGCAATAATTTAGTAGTATGAAAAATATTCTATAACAAAAGTAAATATGAAAAAGAGATTTTATTGATTAATATTTATGAATACTATTTTACGTATTCCATTGATTCTTCTTTCTAAATTTCTGCAAACTTTGAGGGTTTGAGAGGCGTATTTCTTGAATTATCAAGAATATTGGGTAGTACTTCGCCATTTTGGATTGATCTCCAAGGAGAATTCTGTTGACCACTCTGTTATGTTGAACAACTTTGCAATTGATAATTGATCTCTCTATATGAGGATACCTTCACCAATTATGAAATGCTCTTCTGCAAATCTAAATTTCCTCTAGAGCGTTATGTAACCCCTCTTATATATAGTTTTAGAGGGTAGATATTTCGGTTACATTTAAAAAATTATGTAATTCTAAGGTGCCTATGTGTGCCATCAAACTTATCACACAAGCTAGGTGATCAGGTTGCGTGTGATTGAGAAAGATGTGTCGACACTTTGTAATCTTTGATTGGTCGTTGATTTTTTACTAGGATGCCATATTATTTTAATAAGTAGCGTTATCTTATTGGCCTTGAATTTGACTATACATGTCATGTCATTTAACACATGACATGACCCTAGGCCTTAACATGAAATGGACGTTGGGCTTGAAAATAAAAAAAATATACTTAATACATATAAAGTCTACATTAATTATTTGACCCAATGACTTTAATCCAAATTTTGTATGGATTAAACCCAATAAATTTTAGAGAAATTTTTAAACCTACTATTATTTCGTGGCTATTAACTTTCTATAGCTATCATATATATATTTACTTCCTATAGCTACTATTCAGTTATTATGGTAGTGTATCTGATGTATTCTCGTTGTTGTATTCATGTATACAGTAGCAAAAAACGCCTAAAAATTAGGGTATTCCAGTTGTACGGGCAAGTATTCGCGCCATGTATTCATGAATACAGCAACAAAAATACCTAAAATCTCGACACTCCACATGTACGTACAAATATTCACATGTATTCATGCCGATGTATTCATGACTACAATAGTAAAAATGCCTAAAATCAGGGAAGTTCAGTTGTACGTGCATTTATTCACATGCATTCACGCCATGTATTCATGAATACGACAACAAAAAGCGCTTAAAATTATGACAGTTCAGCTGTATGTGCATGTATTGACATGTATTCGTCGTTGTTGTATTCATGAATACAGTAGTAAAAAGCGTCCAAAATTAGGGTAGTCGAAATATATGCACATGTATTCACATGTATTCGCGCCATGTATTCATGAACACAGTAACGACAATCACCTTAAAAATAGGTATGTACAACTGTCTAAGAAAAAGAAAAAGCATAAATAGCATATTTCATGTCTCAATGGTAGTTAAATACTTAATTTGCTATAAAATATAAAAGGTAGCTATAAAAAATAATATTTTAAATTAATTTTGATTCATAACAAACAAGGTGTGTACCTCTGCTGTAGGAGGTAAAATTTTCTAAATTTTATACGTCTGCACACAATTAGCCATAAGAAGGTCAATTTTGTATCCCTTATTCTTCAATTTAATTTATGACTTTGATGCAATAAACTAAAAGCTAAATGATTTAGATGCAATAATCTGAAAGTTAAGGCGTAAGCCACAAAGCCTAACAGACCACCCATTACCATTAAAGAAACTACTAAGATGTGAACTAAGGGAAAGCAAGACGATTCAAGTAGGCATAAAGACAACCATTTGACATCGAAATTTAAACAAACCTTACGTACTAGTTGCATTGAACACTAAACAAACAAATATGAACAAGTGAATCAAAGGGGTTCAATAAGCCACAAATACAACCAACTTATTTCAATATTGGAACAAGCCTGAAGATGCAGAGATTTGCTGCATAGAACAAGTGATCTGCCATGGCTTTAGCAAACAGTCAGCAACATTAGTAACATCAGTAACTAAACCACTATGATTAATCAAATCGTTCAGAGACTGTAACCTATCTGTTAACTCTATTTCTTGTGCCTTCAACACATTATTCTGAACAGTGCAATATGTCAATCTCTCTGTAGTCTCTTCAATTTTGGCCATAATGGTTCTGTTGGCATCTTGTAATTTGCTGACTTCGTTTGTCAATTCTTGCACAAGCTTTTGTTTCTTCATCCTTGATCGCCTTGCAGATTCCCTATTTGAAATCATTCTTTTCCTTTTCTTTTCATCCATGCATGCATATCTTTGATCTCCTTCTGATGCAGAACTACTACCACTTTGCCTTAAAGCTGACATTTTTTGTTCTCTGTTTCCTTCAGTGTTTTTATGTTGTTTTGGTTTCAATGAAAAAAGTGGGACTCAAGAATAAAATAAAGAGCAGTTAAAGGGAAAAGGGTGTTCATGAAATGACATAGAAATGGTAAAGAAACAATACAGAGAAAGATTGAAGAAGACAAATGCCCAAAAGGATGGTGAAAACCACAGAGATCATAGATAGATTCTTGCTAGAGGAACCCCAAATTCATAACTAAAATTAAAATCAAACACATACCCAAGGAGTATATAGTCTTTCTGAACAATACAAAAACAAGTCTTGAAAATGTGATTTCAAGAAATGGGATTGTTACAGAAAGGCAGTCCTATTTGGGCAAAAAATGGAAGCAGAATAGAAAAATAACCAAAGAACTCAATAAGCAAAACGATGAAAAAGATGAAAATTCTGAAATGAGAGGGTGTTGTGGAAGAGACAAGGAAGGACAAACCAGAGAAGTTTTTATTGGTGAGGAGAAAAAGGTACGTTACTCAATCTTTAAAAAGGAAGTGCAAGAGTCCGAGAAGAGTGTTTAGGATGACAATTGTATGTACTAAATGATGCTAATTTGTATACCTTCAAAATCTCATTATCAGAACTCTGAACCAATTAGTTTTCCATGCCATTACTAATATTAATTTATTTTCTATTTAATGCCACCTAGCTATCCAACTTCCAAAGCAAACATTAGAATCTAAAATTCGATTAATGAAACATCTAGAAGGAAAATAGTAAAGGAGAAAAAAGTAGAAAACATAAACTTTCTTTTCTTCTTTCCAATGAGGGAAGCATTCCTCCGAATTGTGGTGTTTTCACCAAAAAGAACTTGCGTAATTCATGTGTACATATTGTTATTACTAGTACTGTTTGTCCTCAAAATCAGATAACAATGGAATCTATTATCTGATTTTAAGATATGTAATGTAACTTGATACAGATTAAGAAAATTGACTAATATTGAAAGTAATGATAAGAAAATAAATATAAACCACAGAAATTGAACTGCCTTAACCGTTGAGTTTGATCACCCTCGAGCCAAAAAATGCCACAACTGATGTTAGAACAGAATACCAAGATGATAAGAACTAGAAATAACAGTGTATTGCTTTTTGGTAGGTATTTACAGTGTCTTTTACAGATGATCAAACCTCCATTTATATAGTGAGTCCTGATACAATTCTATAAAAGGTAACCAATCTCATGATTTGCTAATTAATCGGCCTCTCCTTAATACGTGTCGAGATTTTCGCCATGATCTCCAACCGATCTCGAATATTTCAGCTTTCTGTTATTTGGCTCGACAAAGTTTCCTCGATCTTATTCGGTCCTAGAGTTACGAGCTCAACGATTTAACATCGTGCATTGGTTCGATATAACCCGGGCTCGAGCTCTGACATGTCACATTTCCGCCTTGTTATTTGTTTTATGATCCTACCACTTTTTTTACACATGAAAAATTTACTTTATGTGTAAGAGTTCTAAAAAAAATAATTTAAAATTATAGAAGTCCATGATATACAAATAACACGTTAAAATTATAGAAGTCCATAATATATATATATATATATATATATATATATATATATATATATATATATATATATATATATATATATATAAATAAATTGCTATAAATTTTAAAAATCTTTATTTCTCTCTTAAACTTCATGTCTAATCAAACTATGCCAAACATATTTAAACGGAGGTAGTATGATAAGATCTTAAAATCGTCCTTTCATAATCACAAGTATCACAAAACAGATTATTCTGGAAAAACATTGGTTGCACAATCCAAGGGGTTAAAAGTAATCTCAATCATTTTATTTTGGACAAGAGGAGTGGGGAGAAAAGATCGACGAGTGTGATTTTATTTTTCTATCTGGTATTACTGTGTTAAATGAAAGGTAGGAGATTAATAAATGTTAATTATCCTTTCTGAGTGCTAAAAATGGACTATCTATGCATTTGTCCCGGATAATTAACCGAAAGTAGAGTAGAAAAGACGAGAGCAGAAAGGCTAGCCGCTATATATATATATATATATATATATATATATATATATATATATATATATATATATATATTAGCAAAAAATTTATTACGTAGAATATTACTGTTGTTTAAAGTTATTAGACTATTACAAACACTGGTACTTAGTTGCTTAACTGTAAAACAAAGATCTTGCATGTCTTTTTTCCAAAACAGAATGAATCAACAAAAAGAGGTGGGCGTGCAAGGTGATAGCATTTTTCAGGCTTAAAGTTCTTGACTGCTTCCTTAGCTAAACAATTTGCTACTGCATTTCCCTCCCTAAAATTCTGCCTGGTCACTGGGGATTTCAGTTGGTGCATCAATAATCTGCAATTGAGTAAACATTTGTTGGTAGTGGCATTCTCATCCATAATTATTTTTACGGAAAAGTGTCTGATCTATCCCTCTACTATGGTAAATTGTTCAAAATTATCCCATATTATACAATTGGGCCATAGAAGTCCCTGCCGTCTTACTATCCTAACAAATCTGTCGTTAGTTAGACGGGAGTGTCACGTGGCATCCATCCGTGCCCTTTTTACATCTGGGCGCATATGAGATGACTCGCTCCACCAAACCCACCTAACAAATCTGCCCTTGGTTTTTGATGGCTCCTTCTACACTTCTTCTCATTTTTCTTAAATTTTAATTAAATATTTTTTATTGGCATCTGATTTTTAATCTTCCTTTATTTTATAATGTATGGAAAAACAGACACAGACGAACCATTTTCTTCCACACAATTCAGTAATTTCTTGGGAATATGGTGATGAAAAGTAAAGAGAAGAAGAGGATAGGAACGATGATATATCAATTGGACATCGGATTTAAAATTTTGGAAGAGTTGATCTGCCTGTGTTTCTTGTTGAAAGTATTTTTTAGAATATTGTTAGAAAGCTGGTACGTGAAGCAAGAGCTAAAAACTTCATTGATGAAAGCTCTGAAACTTAGCTCAAAAATTAGTTTTTCAAAAATGTGAACTATTTCTAGTTGGTATTATGGTGTTTTGTTAGGGATCTCTTGGGAAGCTTAAATCTCAAATTATTACAAATTTGGTGAAGATTCAAAGAAGTTGGGTTGGAAATTTGAGCAAATATCAATAAAGATGAAGAACAATGTTGGTTTTCCAGATTTTTAAGCTATGTCTCTCTTTTTGCCTTTAGGTTACGAGTCTTAACTTGGGTGGTCAGTATTGGATGGGTTTTAAATTGGGGTGGGTCATTTAATGAGGAGATGTCACGTGGCACCTCCATCTAACTAAGGGCCGATTTGGTAGGATAGTAAGACATCAAGGACTTTTATGGCCTAAAAGTTTAACGGGGGTAATTTTAAATAATTTACCATAATAAAGGGACATATCAGACCCTTTTTCGTTATTTTTATTATATCTGTTGAATCTGATTCAATTTCTAGAGTAACTAGTGACATCTCCACATCTATCTTGAGGCCTTGCTCCAGTGCTATAAGTTATGCCTGCAAAGAGCATGTTGCATAGCATGATTTGAATTATCCCATGATCCAATTATCAGTGCTTGTTTGGAAGACTCCTCCTATACCTGTATGAAGCTTTTCTTTAAGAAAGCCCCATCAATGTTAAGTTTGATAGTGCTTGGAGGGGATTTTTGGCCAATGGATTCTTATTTTGATTGTTGTAGGGGATTTTTTTCAGTGAAGAAAAGATATTCCCATAATTGATGGAGAACCTGGTTAGGATTAATATCCAGGTCCATATTATTTACATTGTTGTTATTTCTATTTTCCAAAGATTCCAAATCGCAAATGGGAGAATATTTTCCATTTATAGCGGCGATAATTGCCTTGCATATTAGAGTTCTTTATGATTGTTAAATGTTAACCAGTGGGGAAACATTACTTTAACTCGCAATTAGACCAATGATTGACCAAAACCGAGTAGCTATGGGGTACTTAATGAAGATGTGAGAGGCATCTTCAGGCCCTTCTTTGCACATAGGGCAGCTGGGATTAATATTAATACCAATATTATGGAGGTAGTCTCTATATGAAATTTTATTGTGCATGTAGTGAAAAATAAAAAATTTAATTTTATTGGGACATTGGAGATTTCAAATCTAATTATAATGAGGCTCTTTATTCGAATTTGACATATATTTACCCTCTAGAAGCTTGTAGCAAGACTGAGAGGTAAACACATCATTACTATTCATATCCCAGGTCATGTGATCCTTACCAACTAAGCATAGAGTCATGAGAGTAGCATTGATATATTGGATTAGGTTGTCGGGAAGATCAAAGGATATTTTTGAAACAACCCAGAGATCATCATTTATGAGATGTTGAAAAGAGATGGAGTGATCTGATTTTTGGAGAGGCCCTTCTATACTACTTCTAAGGCTAGGTGCATTATGGGTCCATCTAGAGGTCCAAATATTAATATTAGAATTTTTAATTGGATGCCACAATGTTCCTTTCATTAAGATTTTATAGCCCTTCACTAGAGCTACCTAGATAAAGGAACAATTTGTGGATGATTTTTTTTGGCATATTTACTGATAATTAGTTGTGCCCAAGGACTTTTAGGATAATTGATAAGTCTCAAACTGAGGCTAGTAAGGAGAACGGTATTTTTTTTTGGGATGATCCTAGACCACCTTCGGATTTTTACTTGGTGATAGTCTTCCAATTCACCAAGTATAGTTTTTTTTTAGTTTTAGTGGTGCCCCATATGAAATCTCTTTGTATTTTATTTGTTTGGATTAAGATATTTGTAGAGAGAATAGTATATTGCATTACATGAGAGGGTATAGCATTAAGAGTGCAGGATGCTAGGAGGTTCTTCCCGCGATATTCAGAAGATTAGTTTTCCAAATAGAGAGTTTTGCTCGCATTTTATCAATGACAAATTGAAAGTCCTTGAGCTTGGGTTTGAGGTTTAAAATGAGAAAATCAAGGTATTTCCCAAACTCAACACAAGACTTCATATTGAATAAGTTTATAAAATGGGTAGTAATGTCTCGGGGACATTTTTTTGGAGAACACAATCCTAAATTTTGAGTAATTGATAGACAAGCATGTTTCTTCTATAAACAAATTAAGGTAGTGATTAGTACAGTTAACCGTCTTTTGGTTGGCTTTATCAATTAGGATCAAATCATCCGCAAAAGAATAAGTGATAAAAATAAGGACTCCTAGGGTTAATTCTAACCGGATCCCACATTATTGTGTCTACTTATTATCTATTAGCGTAGACATAAGTTTCATACATAGTATGTATAGAGACACAGGATTACCTTGGCTAATTCCTCTACTAGGGCGGAAGTATTAGGTCTTGGTTCCATTAACAAGAATTCTAGTTTGACTAATGCAAATGCAATGCATAATGAGTTTAAGAGTTTTTGGGGAGAAAGTTAAAAAATGAAAGAGTTTAATGAATAAATCTCATTCTAACTTATCAAATGCCTTCTCAAGGTTAATTTTTAATAACATATCATATTTAAAGCTATGACTGGTGCACATATTGTTGATAATCTCTTGAATAACAATTGCATTATCGCTAGCTCTCCTATTTTCTAAGAAACTAGATTGAGTTGCGCTAATGATGGTTGGAAGGAATTGTTTCAGTCTATTAGAAATTATTTTGGCAATTATTTTATAAACCATAATACAAAGCTCGATTGGTCCAAAATTTTTTAGATCTATAGCATTAACAATTTTGGGGACAAGGCACAAGTACGTGTCACAAGTGCCCACATGAAGGGATTGTGATTCAAAAGCCTCTTGACAAAATTTTATAATAGAATCACCAACTATATTCCAATATCTTTGCTAAAAGAATGGGTGAATACCATCCGAGCTAGGGACCTTAAAGTGTTTAAAAGAGAAAATATTTTTCTGATTTCTTCCTCGGTAAGAGGTTTATCAAGGGTGAGTAAATTATTAGTTAGGAAATAATTGGCATGATTTTTAAAAGTAGCCATCTTACTAACAGTTAGCAGTCTTGTAGGAATTTTCAAAATAGTTGAGAGTATGTTCTAGAATGGATTTAGCATCAGTAATCCAATTACCTTCTACATCCTAAAATACATAATAGAGTTAACACATTTCCTATTAGTAGCCATTATATGAAAGGAGCGAGTATTAGCATCTCCTTTGTTGCACCAAGTTATTCTTGAATGGAGCTTTCATAAGTCTTCTTCCATTTTTAGGAGGTCATTATACTCTTGTTGGAGAGTAATTTCCAGATTCATTAGGAAAGAACTAGTTTGATACATTGGCGAATTTTGAATCTCATGTAGACACGCCAGAAGTCTTTACTTTTTCTTAAAAATATCATCAAAGATATTATTTTTACAAGGAATAAATCTTTCTTTATAAATCTTTTAGGCTTTAGGGATATCATTCGTTTGACAACTAGCCCGAACTATGTTAACAAACTCGGAATATCTACACCAAACAGATTCAAGTCTAAAAGGTTTTCCATTGTGGTAAGTTTTATTTGGGAATAGTTAGAGTAACAAGGGGTTGTGGTCGGAGTGGGTTTTTTGAAGGTGGAGAACAACAACCTTGGGGAACATACTTATCCATTTAGCATTTACAATAATTCTATCTAAACGTTCCATAATTAATTGATTAGATTTTCTATAGTGGTTAGACCACGTATAGTTGCATTCTTTAAAACCAAGATCAAAAATATTACAATGAATAACACTAGTCCACAAATGAGAACTACGTCTATGATTAATATTTTAACCCCCAAACTTATCATCCACACAGAGCGTATCATTAAAATCACCTCCCAGAAGCCATTCTTGTCCAAAATAGCTAAATGTCCCCAAAAGGACGTCGGAATGTCGTTATTGCAAGAACATCTGCTTTTGATCATTTCTCAAAAATATTTGGCCGGGTAGCAAACACAGCCTTTAAATCTTCTTCGAAGTGCTGAAAGGCCGTATTGACAAGACCGGATATTTTTATGAATTTTTCGAGAAAACTATGATGATTTTTTTTTATAAAAAAAGAGAGTATTTGTCAGTTAGAGTCTGTTAGTCTATTTTTAGGCTATATAGTTATTTTGGTGTTAGAGTCTTTTGGAGTGCATGAATATTGTAATAAATGTGTCGTAATAAACACATTTTACTTTTATGGAAATTTTTAAAAGAAAAATCTAATAATTTTTATTAGTCATTTGGCATTTATCTGCCAGAACTACGCACAGTCTAATTCACGCAGGGATATGATACGTAGGCAATCTCCATAAGATTCGACCACAACTAAAAAAAAAAAGAAAAAAATCAAATAAACAAAAATAAAAAGGGTGACCAAAGAAAAGTCGGGATGACACAAGCAACCAAGCAAATGCATAATAGAAATGATTAACTTCTTAGGTGCATTACATCCCCAGTGTATGTTTGCATATCTATTAAAATCCCTACCGGGATGAGCCCATTTTGTTCCCTTTTTACATCTTCATACCAGGAAGGTGGTTGGTTTGTGGTCATCAAACTAATTCCTCTCCACAACATAAAGCCAACAGGCAATGGCGGATAACAACAAAATGGGGCTGGTTGATACCGATGCTCAAAAGCAGTTGGTTGAACAGGACACAAGCTTGGCGGATGAGACAAGAATGTTAAGACAACACATATAAAATATGTATCGGGCTTGGATGGTTGGGAAGACACCACCACCGCCACCACCTGGTTTCTCAGATGTTGTATTTACCCAAACTATGGCATCTCCCAATCACCCTAGTATCTCCATCACTCTTCCTCCAAGTCCTGGGAGGTTGAAGAACATAGAACAATCCTTAAGGAACGTACAAAGAATGGGAGATCAAGGTAGCAGGTCTTGCAAAGAATTGTCTTCGTCACCTAACGTTCGCTTGACCACAGGGTTCAAAGTACCAAAGTTTAACTTGTATGATGAGTGTGGAGATCCGGTAGCCCAAGGGTCTATTATAGTGAAATGAGAATTGTTGGAGAGAAAGATGGCTTGACGATAGCCTATTTCAGTAAGAGCTTGACTGGGGTAGTTTTGGAATGGTATACTCGTCAGGATGTTGGTAAGTGGAATACATTGTGCGACCTGGCTCAAGATTTTGTGACACTTTCAATACCAATCAAGCACTACCTAGACCGCTCTTCCCTATCTAAAATGGGAAAAAGGCTGGATGAAGACTTTTGGGAATTTAGGTTCAGATGAAAGAAGCAGGTTGCTCGTGTCAATCCTAGATTGTTGAAAAAGAAAGGGTTGAGCTTTTCTTACAAGCCCAGGGGCCCATCTACTTCAGCCTTGGGTAAACCTTTTAATGATATGATAAAAATGGGGGAGATAGTAGAAGAAGGAATCAAGGCAAGAAAAATCACGAGTCATCTAAAAGACAATCAGAACATCCCAGTAAGATTGTGTGGAAGAAAGAGAAGCAGAGAAGATGATCCGACCCTTGAGCGATCTTTCCAGCCTCCCCCTCGCACCCATGAACATCATTTTGCTCGAGATGATCCTCCCTAATACTACTTCTCTTCACATAACCCCCAAAATCATACATCACTTTCCTAGTATCCAACTCTACAAAATGCTTATAAATTCCCACGAGCCTACCGCAAACCCCCTGGATTAGGTTTCCAGCCCAATCAAGCGCTTAAGAATAAGAGGCTATGGAAGAAAACCTACACTCCATTGGGAGAGTCATACGCAGTCTATTCCAAAGGCTAAGGAAACTGGACATGTTGAAGCCGATCCGGATAAGAATGCCAAACCTTGTTCTAAAGAAGTTTGACTGTTCTCAACGGTGCGCATATTGCTCAGATGCCCCGGGGCATGACATAGAGAAGTGTTGGAATTTGAAGAACGCAATTTAGAAGCATATTAATGCAGGCGACATTGTCGTGCAAAGTCCACTTGCAGCGAACACTAGCCAAAGTCCGTCACATGTACTTAATGAGACGCATATGGTGGGTATGGTCTATTTTGAAAAAGAATGTGATAAATCTTCTAGAAGCCTCAGAGGTCCACATGCTGCTAAGCTTTCAGCGTTGTCACAAGTCTATTTTGGTGGTTTATTTTGTTGTCATTTCTGTTGTCCGGGTTATTTCACGGTTGTAATCTGAATATTGTCTGTAAATCGAACCCTTTTATCTTTTAATTTTGTCCAGTTCCTTTGGTCGTAGTATCTCATTTAGTATTGTCTAGGTTTGTTCTAAGGTTCATAACCACAATTTAGTTTGTTTGTCTTGTTGTTCAAGTTGTTTCATCGGCTAATGCAATGTCCTATTTTCTATTATTTCTAGACATTTTCTTTTGTTTAGTCCTCTCCTTTTTTATAGTTCTTTTCCTGTCGACTCTAGTGACATGACATGCGCGCACAGTTATAGGCCTAATCTTAAAAGTTGATCATGAAGCAATTGGGAGATGATCGGGACACCTGAGGGAAATAAGAACAAATTTGGACATTTTGAGATCATTTGAAGCCCGAACCCTGTGAAATTGTGGCTGATAAAACATAAAGAAACCTTATGTTTCATACGGCATCAGTTTGAAATTAAAAACAAGTTTGCCAAATTAGCAAGGGTCGTTCGTGATAATGAGAATGGGAGTGTTATCCAATAGCACTGTAAAATTAACAAATTAAAAAGGCAAATGTGTGAATATGGTTATCAAGTCTGGCAAAATCAGAAGATGTTACGAGTGTCCGTTTAATTGTGTTGTTTATACTTGGCGTGTTTTGAAGATTGGAATGACGAAGGCATTTTGTTCTGTTATCTAAACACTTTATCCTTCGTTACCCCTATCGAGCCTTATTTTCTTTCTTTCATATCCGTCTTTCGGAATCAGTAGCAAAGATTAGAAACACAAGCATGAGAGATAAGGATGAGAAAAGAAAAGGAAAAAAAAAGAAAAACAACAAAACAACAAAAGAGGAAAAAAAGAAAAAAAAAAGGATAAGAAAAGAAAAAAAGGGAAAAATAATAATAAGTGAAAAGGAAAACTATAACAACAAGGAATTTTGTGAACTACATTTGACCTAATTCCTTTTTAAGGATACGTATGCAGCTTCACGGCTCGGTCATAGTGGAACAAAAATCAGAAGATCCCCAATCAAGAAACTGGAACAAAATTTGTGGTTGTTGTAGAGTAATCTGGTTCCGAAGGTTATAATTTTGAACCCATTTGAATTATTTTTTAGCCTTTAATACCCTTTATTTCTAACCCTATCCAAAAGCCCATGTTACGGTCCAAAGAAAGACCTTTTGATCAGTCTTCAAAAGATGCCAAGTCAGGCAAGCAAAGATGATTCACATCAGGGGAAACACTCCAATCCAAGCTGATGGAAATGAAAATGAGAGAGTCTTATTGGTAAAAGCCTTCACGGGCACCTTGAGGCAACTATAAAGAGAGGAAAGACCAAAAGAGAGAGGCTTGATAGAGAAAACCTTTCAGGCACTAAAAGACGAATGAGGATTGTGAATGAGATTGGATATGCGGAACACGGAAGTCCCATTTCACAGAACGACAAGAGCTAAATATCATAATTTCTTAATAGAGTAGGCCGTAAGTGTATGTCACAGTGGTTAGAGTCAGTATCCACATCCAATAGGTTTCTACTTTGAAATTTTCTTGTTAGGAATCATCTTTTTCCTTTTTCCTTTATTCTATTCCTTTTTCTTGTTCACTTCTTCTTCCTAAGTTTGTCTGGTTAGAACAAGTGAGAAATGACTCCAAAATTTGCCGTCAACTTTCCAATTGCACGAGACAAGATATGTGCTAGTACATCAAAATGGCGTAAATCGGGAAAGGACCACAAGCGCACCAAGCTGATAATAATCAACATGCTTTGGGGTCCCCACAAAATACAAAAGTTTGGGATATATCAAATCATGGGGAATACAACAGATGGAGGGTGTCGGGTGAACGGATCAAAGGTATATTCTGTGATGAGATTGACAAAAGGGGTAGGACCAGTGACAAGAAAGATATTCCAAGTAGATCAATGGTTATAGACTTTAAAGCCAAAGACAGTGGCTTAAAACAGGAAAGAGCGACATGCGCACTGAAGTTGGTAATAATCAAAATGCTTTGGGATCAGGTGAAACACAAAGGTTGGGTAGATGACTCTCCATGAGCAATACAACAAGATAGAAGGTATCAGATTCAAACGAAGAGAAGTATTTTATGGTTTAAGGTTTATAAAGGAAGTGCTTAGTCAAGGAACTAGCAAGGTCTTCGAATGGAAATCAGTTGCCATGTCAAGTAAAGGAGCAAAAGACCTCGAGGCCAAGGCCAGTAGACAAGTCAAGAAAGAACAACACATACACCGAGTGGGGAAAATAGATATGATTCCGGATTCATGTGAGACACAAAGGTCGGGAAGATGCTGGTTCATAAGCAATGCAACAAACAGAGGATATTGGGTCCAAACGAAGAAACGGCATTTCAGGGATACAGATGATAGAGAAAGTTGTTAGTCAATAATTAGCAGGGTCTTTGAGTGGATATCAACTGTCATGGGGAATATATGGGGTCAGATAAGAAGACTAGAAATAATAGTTGAGAAGTTTGTGATTAAGGAGTACTTAGAAGGTCGGAAGTTTTAAACCAATTTCAAGACGGTTGGACAAAGCAGAACATGGAAAGGAGGAAAACCATCCCCAGCAATAGTATCACAACCAACCACCACATTTTAAACTAACAAGATTTTTCTAT
>JASVEL010012666.1:0-122467 GCA_032618575.1 Nicotiana noctiflora | reverse complement strand
AAGAAAAAGAAAAAGCATAAATAGCATATTTCATGTCTCAATGGTAGTTAAATACTTAATTTGCTATAAAATATAAAAGGTAGCTATAAAAAATAATATTTTAAATTAATTTTGATTCATAACAAACAAGGTGTGTACCTCTGCTGTAGGAGGTAAAATTTTCTAAATTTTATACGTCTGCACACAATTAGCCATAAGAAGGTCAATTTTGTATCCCTTATTCTTCAATTTAATTTATGACTTTGATGCAATAAACTAAAAGCTAAATGATTTAGATGCAATAATCTGAAAGTTAAGGCGTAAGCCACAAAGCCTAACAGACCACCCATTACCATTAAAGAAACTACTAAGATGTGAACTAAGGGAAAGCAAGACGATTCAAGTAGGCATAAAGACAACCATTTGACATCGAAATTTAAACAAACCTTACGTACTAGTTGCATTGAACACTAAACAAACAAATATGAACAAGTGAATCAAAGGGGTTCAATAAGCCACAAATACAACCAACTTATTTCAATATTGGAACAAGCCTGAAGATGCAGAGATTTGCTGCATAGAACAAGTGATCTGCCATGGCTTTAGCAAACAGTCAGCAACATTAGTAACATCAGTAACTAAACCACTATGATTAATCAAATCGTTCAGAGACTGTAACCTATCTGTTAACTCTATTTCTTGTGCCTTCAACACATTATTCTGAACAGTGCAATATGTCAATCTCTCTGTAGTCTCTTCAATTTTGGCCATAATGGTTCTGTTGGCATCTTGTAATTTGCTGACTTCGTTTGTCAATTCTTGCACAAGCTTTTGTTTCTTCATCCTTGATCGCCTTGCAGATTCCCTATTTGAAATCATTCTTTTCCTTTTCTTTTCATCCATGCATGCATATCTTTGATCTCCTTCTGATGCAGAACTACTACCACTTTGCCTTAAAGCTGACATTTTTTGTTCTCTGTTTCCTTCAGTGTTTTTATGTTGTTTTGGTTTCAATGAAAAAAGTGGGACTCAAGAATAAAATAAAGAGCAGTTAAAGGGAAAAGGGTGTTCATGAAATGACATAGAAATGGTAAAGAAACAATACAGAGAAAGATTGAAGAAGACAAATGCCCAAAAGGATGGTGAAAACCACAGAGATCATAGATAGATTCTTGCTAGAGGAACCCCAAATTCATAACTAAAATTAAAATCAAACACATACCCAAGGAGTATATAGTCTTTCTGAACAATACAAAAACAAGTCTTGAAAATGTGATTTCAAGAAATGGGATTGTTACAGAAAGGCAGTCCTATTTGGGCAAAAAATGGAAGCAGAATAGAAAAATAACCAAAGAACTCAATAAGCAAAACGATGAAAAAGATGAAAATTCTGAAATGAGAGGGTGTTGTGGAAGAGACAAGGAAGGACAAACCAGAGAAGTTTTTATTGGTGAGGAGAAAAAGGTACGTTACTCAATCTTTAAAAAGGAAGTGCAAGAGTCCGAGAAGAGTGTTTAGGATGACAATTGTATGTACTAAATGATGCTAATTTGTATACCTTCAAAATCTCATTATCAGAACTCTGAACCAATTAGTTTTCCATGCCATTACTAATATTAATTTATTTTCTATTTAATGCCACCTAGCTATCCAACTTCCAAAGCAAACATTAGAATCTAAAATTCGATTAATGAAACATCTAGAAGGAAAATAGTAAAGGAGAAAAAAGTAGAAAACATAAACTTTCTTTTCTTCTTTCCAATGAGGGAAGCATTCCTCCGAATTGTGGTGTTTTCACCAAAAAGAACTTGCGTAATTCATGTGTACATATTGTTATTACTAGTACTGTTTGTCCTCAAAATCAGATAACAATGGAATCTATTATCTGATTTTAAGATATGTAATGTAACTTGATACAGATTAAGAAAATTGACTAATATTGAAAGTAATGATAAGAAAATAAATATAAACCACAGAAATTGAACTGCCTTAACCGTTGAGTTTGATCACCCTCGAGCCAAAAAATGCCACAACTGATGTTAGAACAGAATACCAAGATGATAAGAACTAGAAATAACAGTGTATTGCTTTTTGGTAGGTATTTACAGTGTCTTTTACAGATGATCAAACCTCCATTTATATAGTGAGTCCTGATACAATTCTATAAAAGGTAACCAATCTCATGATTTGCTAATTAATCGGCCTCTCCTTAATACGTGTCGAGATTTTCGCCATGATCTCCAACCGATCTCGAATATTTCAGCTTTCTGTTATTTGGCTCGACAAAGTTTCCTCGATCTTATTCGGTCCTAGAGTTACGAGCTCAACGATTTAACATCGTGCATTGGTTCGATATAACCCGGGCTCGAGCTCTGACATGTCACATTTCCGCCTTGTTATTTGTTTTATGATCCTACCACTTTTTTTACACATGAAAAATTTACTTTATGTGTAAGAGTTCTAAAAAAAATAATTTAAAATTATAGAAGTCCATGATATACAAATAACACGTTAAAATTATAGAAGTCCATAATATATATATATATATATATATATATATATATATATATATATATATATATATATATATATATATATATATAAAATAAATTGCTATAAATTTTAAAAATCTTTATTTCTCTCTTAAACTTCATGTCTAATCAAACTATGCCAAACATATTTAAACGGAGGTAGTATGATAAGATCTTAAAATCGTCCTTTCATAATCACAAGTATCACAAAACAGATTATTCTGGAAAAACATTGGTTGCACAATCCAAGGGGTTAAAAGTAATCTCAATCATTTTATTTTGGACAAGAGGAGTGGGGAGAAAAGATCGACGAGTGTGATTTTATTTTTCTATCTGGTATTACTGTGTTAAATGAAAGGTAGGAGATTAATAAATGTTAATTATCCTTTCTGAGTGCTAAAAATGGACTATCTATGCATTTGTCCCGGATAATTAACCGAAAGTAGAGTAGAAAAGACGAGAGCAGAAAGGCTAGCCGCTATATATATATATATATATATATATATATATATATATATATATATATATATATATATATATTAGCAAAAAATTTATTACGTAGAATATTACTGTTGTTTAAAGTTATTAGACTATTACAAACACTGGTACTTAGTTGCTTAACTGTAAAACAAAGATCTTGCATGTCTTTTTTCCAAAACAGAATGAATCAACAAAAAGAGGTGGGCGTGCAAGGTGATAGCATTTTTCAGGCTTAAAGTTCTTGACTGCTTCCTTAGCTAAACAATTTGCTACTGCATTTCCCTCCCTAAAATTCTGCCTGGTCACTGGGGATTTCAGTTGGTGCATCAATAATCTGCAATTGAGTAAACATTTGTTGGTAGTGGCATTCTCATCCATAATTATTTTTACGGAAAAGTGTCTGATCTATCCCTCTACTATGGTAAATTGTTCAAAATTATCCCATATTATACAATTGGGCCATAGAAGTCCCTGCCGTCTTACTATCCTAACAAATCTGTCGTTAGTTAGACGGGAGTGTCACGTGGCATCCATCCGTGCCCTTTTTACATCTGGGCGCATATGAGATGACTCGCTCCACCAAACCCACCTAACAAATCTGCCCTTGGTTTTTGATGGCTCCTTCTACACTTCTTCTCATTTTTCTTAAATTTTAATTAAATATTTTTTATTGGCATCTGATTTTTAATCTTCCTTTATTTTATAATGTATGGAAAAACAGACACAGACGAACCATTTTCTTCCACACAATTCAGTAATTTCTTGGGAATATGGTGATGAAAAGTAAAGAGAAGAAGAGGATAGGAACGATGATATATCAATTGGACATCGGATTTAAAATTTTGGAAGAGTTGATCTGCCTGTGTTTCTTGTTGAAAGTATTTTTTAGAATATTGTTAGAAAGCTGGTACGTGAAGCAAGAGCTAAAAACTTCATTGATGAAAGCTCTGAAACTTAGCTCAAAAATTAGTTTTTCAAAAATGTGAACTATTTCTAGTTGGTATTATGGTGTTTTGTTAGGGATCTCTTGGGAAGCTTAAATCTCAAATTATTACAAATTTGGTGAAGATTCAAAGAAGTTGGGTTGGAAATTTGAGCAAATATCAATAAAGATGAAGAACAATGTTGGTTTTCCAGATTTTTAAGCTATGTCTCTCTTTTTGCCTTTAGGTTACGAGTCTTAACTTGGGTGGTCAGTATTGGATGGGTTTTAAATTGGGGTGGGTCATTTAATGAGGAGATGTCACGTGGCACCTCCATCTAACTAAGGGCCGATTTGGTAGGATAGTAAGACATCAAGGACTTTTATGGCCTAAAAGTTTAACGGGGGTAATTTTAAATAATTTACCATAATAAAGGGACATATCAGACCCTTTTTCGTTATTTTTATTATATCTGTTGAATCTGATTCAATTTCTAGAGTAACTAGTGACATCTCCACATCTATCTTGAGGCCTTGCTCCAGTGCTATAAGTTATGCCTGCAAAGAGCATGTTGCATAGCATGATTTGAATTATCCCATGATCCAATTATCAGTGCTTGTTTGGAAGACTCCTCCTATACCTGTATGAAGCTTTTCTTTAAGAAAGCCCCATCAATGTTAAGTTTGATAGTGCTTGGAGGGGATTTTTGGCCAATGGATTCTTATTTTGATTGTTGTAGGGGATTTTTTTCAGTGAAGAAAAGATATTCCCATAATTGATGGAGAACCTGGTTAGGATTAATATCCAGGTCCATATTATTTACATTGTTGTTATTTCTATTTTCCAAAGATTCCAAATCGCAAATGGGAGAATATTTTCCATTTATAGCGGCGATAATTGCCTTGCATATTAGAGTTCTTTATGATTGTTAAATGTTAACCAGTGGGGAAACATTACTTTAACTCGCAATTAGACCAATGATTGACCAAAACCGAGTAGCTATGGGGTACTTAATGAAGATGTGAGAGGCATCTTCAGGCCCTTCTTTGCACATAGGGCAGCTGGGATTAATATTAATACCAATATTATGGAGGTAGTCTCTATATGAAATTTTATTGTGCATGTAGTGAAAAATAAAAAATTTAATTTTATTGGGACATTGGAGATTTCAAATCTAATTATAATGAGGCTCTTTATTCGAATTTGACATATATTTACCCTCTAGAAGCTTGTAGCAAGACTGAGAGGTAAACACATCATTACTATTCATATCCCAGGTCATGTGATCCTTACCAACTAAGCATAGAGTCATGAGAGTAGCATTGATATATTGGATTAGGTTGTCGGGAAGATCAAAGGATATTTTTGAAACAACCCAGAGATCATCATTTATGAGATGTTGAAAAGAGATGGAGTGATCTGATTTTTGGAGAGGCCCTTCTATACTACTTCTAAGGCTAGGTGCATTATGGGTCCATCTAGAGGTCCAAATATTAATATTAGAATTTTTAATTGGATGCCACAATGTTCCTTTCATTAAGATTTTATAGCCCTTCACTAGAGCTACCTAGATAAAGGAACAATTTGTGGATGATTTTTTTTGGCATATTTACTGATAATTAGTTGTGCCCAAGGACTTTTAGGATAATTGATAAGTCTCAAACTGAGGCTAGTAAGGAGAACGGTATTTTTTTTTGGGATGATCCTAGACCACCTTCGGATTTTTACTTGGTGATAGTCTTCCAATTCACCAAGTATAGTTTTTTTTTAGTTTTAGTGGTGCCCCATATGAAATCTCTTTGTATTTTATTTGTTTGGATTAAGATATTTGTAGAGAGAATAGTATATTGCATTACATGAGAGGGTATAGCATTAAGAGTGCAGGATGCTAGGAGGTTCTTCCCGCGATATTCAGAAGATTAGTTTTCCAAATAGAGAGTTTTGCTCGCATTTTATCAATGACAAATTGAAAGTCCTTGAGCTTGGGTTTGAGGTTTAAAATGAGAAAATCAAGGTATTTCCCAAACTCAACACAAGACTTCATATTGAATAAGTTTATAAAATGGGTAGTAATGTCTCGGGGACATTTTTTTGGAGAACACAATCCTAAATTTTGAGTAATTGATAGACAAGCATGTTTCTTCTATAAACAAATTAAGGTAGTGATTAGTACAGTTAACCGTCTTTTGGTTGGCTTTATCAATTAGGATCAAATCATCCGCAAAAGAATAAGTGATAAAAATAAGGACTCCTAGGGTTAATTCTAACCGGATCCCACATTATTGTGTCTACTTATTATCTATTAGCGTAGACATAAGTTTCATACATAGTATGTATAGAGACACAGGATTACCTTGGCTAATTCCTCTACTAGGGCGGAAGTATTAGGTCTTGGTTCCATTAACAAGAATTCTAGTTTGACTAATGCAAATGCAATGCATAATGAGTTTAAGAGTTTTTGGGGAGAAAGTTAAAAAATGAAAGAGTTTAATGAATAAATCTCATTCTAACTTATCAAATGCCTTCTCAAGGTTAATTTTTAATAACATATCATATTTAAAGCTATGACTGGTGCACATATTGTTGATAATCTCTTGAATAACAATTGCATTATCGCTAGCTCTCCTATTTTCTAAGAAACTAGATTGAGTTGCGCTAATGATGGTTGGAAGGAATTGTTTCAGTCTATTAGAAATTATTTTGGCAATTATTTTATAAACCATAATACAAAGCTCGATTGGTCCAAAATTTTTTAGATCTATAGCATTAACAATTTTGGGGACAAGGCACAAGTACGTGTCACAAGTGCCCACATGAAGGGATTGTGATTCAAAAGCCTCTTGACAAAATTTTATAATAGAATCACCAACTATATTCCAATATCTTTGCTAAAAGAATGGGTGAATACCATCCGAGCTAGGGACCTTAAAGTGTTTAAAAGAGAAAATATTTTTCTGATTTCTTCCTCGGTAAGAGGTTTATCAAGGGTGAGTAAATTATTAGTTAGGAAATAATTGGCATGATTTTTAAAAGTAGCCATCTTACTAACAGTTAGCAGTCTTGTAGGAATTTTCAAAATAGTTGAGAGTATGTTCTAGAATGGATTTAGCATCAGTAATCCAATTACCTTCTACATCCTAAAATACATAATAGAGTTAACACATTTCCTATTAGTAGCCATTATATGAAAGGAGCGAGTATTAGCATCTCCTTTGTTGCACCAAGTTATTCTTGAATGGAGCTTTCATAAGTCTTCTTCCATTTTTAGGAGGTCATTATACTCTTGTTGGAGAGTAATTTCCAGATTCATTAGGAAAGAACTAGTTTGATACATTGGCGAATTTTGAATCTCATGTAGACACGCCAGAAGTCTTTACTTTTTCTTAAAAATATCATCAAAGATATTATTTTTACAAGGAATAAATCTTTCTTTATAAATCTTTTAGGCTTTAGGGATATCATTCGTTTGACAACTAGCCCGAACTATGTTAACAAACTCGGAATATCTACACCAAACAGATTCAAGTCTAAAAGGTTTTCCATTGTGGTAAGTTTTATTTGGGAATAGTTAGAGTAACAAGGGGTTGTGGTCGGAGTGGGTTTTTTGAAGGTGGAGAACAACAACCTTGGGGAACATACTTATCCATTTAGCATTTACAATAATTCTATCTAAACGTTCCATAATTAATTGATTAGATTTTCTATAGTGGTTAGACCACGTATAGTTGCATTCTTTAAAACCAAGATCAAAAATATTACAATGAATAACACTAGTCCACAAATGAGAACTACGTCTATGATTAATATTTTAACCCCCAAACTTATCATCCACACAGAGCGTATCATTAAAATCACCTCCCAGAAGCCATTCTTGTCCAAAATAGCTAAATGTCCCCAAAAGGACGTCGGAATGTCGTTATTGCAAGAACATCTGCTTTTGATCATTTCTCAAAAATATTTGGCCGGGTAGCAAACACAGCCTTTAAATCTTCTTCGAAGTGCTGAAAGGCCGTATTGACAAGACCGGATATTTTTATGAATTTTTCGAGAAAACTATGATGATTTTTTTTTATAAAAAAAGAGAGTATTTGTCAGTTAGAGTCTGTTAGTCTATTTTTAGGCTATATAGTTATTTTGGTGTTAGAGTCTTTTGGAGTGCATGAATATTGTAATAAATGTGTCGTAATAAACACATTTTACTTTTATGGAAATTTTTAAAAGAAAAATCTAATAATTTTTATTAGTCATTTGGCATTTATCTGCCAGAACTACGCACAGTCTAATTCACGCAGGGATATGATACGTAGGCAATCTCCATAAGATTCGACCACAACTAAAAAAAAAAAGAAAAAAATCAAATAAACAAAAATAAAAAGGGTGACCAAAGAAAAGTCGGGATGACACAAGCAACCAAGCAAATGCATAATAGAAATGATTAACTTCTTAGGTGCATTACATCCCCAGTGTATGTTTGCATATCTATTAAAATCCCTACCGGGATGAGCCCATTTTGTTCCCTTTTTACATCTTCATACCAGGAAGGTGGTTGGTTTGTGGTCATCAAACTAATTCCTCTCCACAACATAAAGCCAACAGGCAATGGCGGATAACAACAAAATGGGGCTGGTTGATACCGATGCTCAAAAGCAGTTGGTTGAACAGGACACAAGCTTGGCGGATGAGACAAGAATGTTAAGACAACACATATAAAATATGTATCGGGCTTGGATGGTTGGGAAGACACCACCACCGCCACCACCTGGTTTCTCAGATGTTGTATTTACCCAAACTATGGCATCTCCCAATCACCCTAGTATCTCCATCACTCTTCCTCCAAGTCCTGGGAGGTTGAAGAACATAGAACAATCCTTAAGGAACGTACAAAGAATGGGAGATCAAGGTAGCAGGTCTTGCAAAGAATTGTCTTCGTCACCTAACGTTCGCTTGACCACAGGGTTCAAAGTACCAAAGTTTAACTTGTATGATGAGTGTGGAGATCCGGTAGCCCAAGGGTCTATTATAGTGAAATGAGAATTGTTGGAGAGAAAGATGGCTTGACGATAGCCTATTTCAGTAAGAGCTTGACTGGGGTAGTTTTGGAATGGTATACTCGTCAGGATGTTGGTAAGTGGAATACATTGTGCGACCTGGCTCAAGATTTTGTGACACTTTCAATACCAATCAAGCACTACCTAGACCGCTCTTCCCTATCTAAAATGGGAAAAAGGCTGGATGAAGACTTTTGGGAATTTAGGTTCAGATGAAAGAAGCAGGTTGCTCGTGTCAATCCTAGATTGTTGAAAAAGAAAGGGTTGAGCTTTTCTTACAAGCCCAGGGGCCCATCTACTTCAGCCTTGGGTAAACCTTTTAATGATATGATAAAAATGGGGGAGATAGTAGAAGAAGGAATCAAGGCAAGAAAAATCACGAGTCATCTAAAAGACAATCAGAACATCCCAGTAAGATTGTGTGGAAGAAAGAGAAGCAGAGAAGATGATCCGACCCTTGAGCGATCTTTCCAGCCTCCCCCTCGCACCCATGAACATCATTTTGCTCGAGATGATCCTCCCTAATACTACTTCTCTTCACATAACCCCCAAAATCATACATCACTTTCCTAGTATCCAACTCTACAAAATGCTTATAAATTCCCACGAGCCTACCGCAAACCCCCTGGATTAGGTTTCCAGCCCAATCAAGCGCTTAAGAATAAGAGGCTATGGAAGAAAACCTACACTCCATTGGGAGAGTCATACGCAGTCTATTCCAAAGGCTAAGGAAACTGGACATGTTGAAGCCGATCCGGATAAGAATGCCAAACCTTGTTCTAAAGAAGTTTGACTGTTCTCAACGGTGCGCATATTGCTCAGATGCCCCGGGGCATGACATAGAGAAGTGTTGGAATTTGAAGAACGCAATTTAGAAGCATATTAATGCAGGCGACATTGTCGTGCAAAGTCCACTTGCAGCGAACACTAGCCAAAGTCCGTCACATGTACTTAATGAGACGCATATGGTGGGTATGGTCTATTTTGAAAAAGAATGTGATAAATCTTCTAGAAGCCTCAGAGGTCCACATGCTGCTAAGCTTTCAGCGTTGTCACAAGTCTATTTTGGTGGTTTATTTTGTTGTCATTTCTGTTGTCCGGGTTATTTCACGGTTGTAATCTGAATATTGTCTGTAAATCGAACCCTTTTATCTTTTAATTTTGTCCAGTTCCTTTGGTCGTAGTATCTCATTTAGTATTGTCTAGGTTTGTTCTAAGGTTCATAACCACAATTTAGTTTGTTTGTCTTGTTGTTCAAGTTGTTTCATCGGCTAATGCAATGTCCTATTTTCTATTATTTCTAGACATTTTCTTTTGTTTAGTCCTCTCCTTTTTTATAGTTCTTTTCCTGTCGACTCTAGTGACATGACATGCGCGCACAGTTATAGGCCTAATCTTAAAAGTTGATCATGAAGCAATTGGGAGATGATCGGGACACCTGAGGGAAATAAGAACAAATTTGGACATTTTGAGATCATTTGAAGCCCGAACCCTGTGAAATTGTGGCTGATAAAACATAAAGAAACCTTATGTTTCATACGGCATCAGTTTGAAATTAAAAACAAGTTTGCCAAATTAGCAAGGGTCGTTCGTGATAATGAGAATGGGAGTGTTATCCAATAGCACTGTAAAATTAACAAATTAAAAAGGCAAATGTGTGAATATGGTTATCAAGTCTGGCAAAATCAGAAGATGTTACGAGTGTCCGTTTAATTGTGTTGTTTATACTTGGCGTGTTTTGAAGATTGGAATGACGAAGGCATTTTGTTCTGTTATCTAAACACTTTATCCTTCGTTACCCCTATCGAGCCTTATTTTCTTTCTTTCATATCCGTCTTTCGGAATCAGTAGCAAAGATTAGAAACACAAGCATGAGAGATAAGGATGAGAAAAGAAAAGGAAAAAAAAAGAAAAACAACAAAACAACAAAAGAGGAAAAAAAGAAAAAAAAAAGGATAAGAAAAGAAAAAAAGGGAAAAATAATAATAAGTGAAAAGGAAAACTATAACAACAAGGAATTTTGTGAACTACATTTGACCTAATTCCTTTTTAAGGATACGTATGCAGCTTCACGGCTCGGTCATAGTGGAACAAAAATCAGAAGATCCCCAATCAAGAAACTGGAACAAAATTTGTGGTTGTTGTAGAGTAATCTGGTTCCGAAGGTTATAATTTTGAACCCATTTGAATTATTTTTTAGCCTTTAATACCCTTTATTTCTAACCCTATCCAAAAGCCCATGTTACGGTCCAAAGAAAGACCTTTTGATCAGTCTTCAAAAGATGCCAAGTCAGGCAAGCAAAGATGATTCACATCAGGGGAAACACTCCAATCCAAGCTGATGGAAATGAAAATGAGAGAGTCTTATTGGTAAAAGCCTTCACGGGCACCTTGAGGCAACTATAAAGAGAGGAAAGACCAAAAGAGAGAGGCTTGATAGAGAAAACCTTTCAGGCACTAAAAGACGAATGAGGATTGTGAATGAGATTGGATATGCGGAACACGGAAGTCCCATTTCACAGAACGACAAGAGCTAAATATCATAATTTCTTAATAGAGTAGGCCGTAAGTGTATGTCACAGTGGTTAGAGTCAGTATCCACATCCAATAGGTTTCTACTTTGAAATTTTCTTGTTAGGAATCATCTTTTTCCTTTTTCCTTTATTCTATTCCTTTTTCTTGTTCACTTCTTCTTCCTAAGTTTGTCTGGTTAGAACAAGTGAGAAATGACTCCAAAATTTGCCGTCAACTTTCCAATTGCACGAGACAAGATATGTGCTAGTACATCAAAATGGCGTAAATCGGGAAAGGACCACAAGCGCACCAAGCTGATAATAATCAACATGCTTTGGGGTCCCCACAAAATACAAAAGTTTGGGATATATCAAATCATGGGGAATACAACAGATGGAGGGTGTCGGGTGAACGGATCAAAGGTATATTCTGTGATGAGATTGACAAAAGGGGTAGGACCAGTGACAAGAAAGATATTCCAAGTAGATCAATGGTTATAGACTTTAAAGCCAAAGACAGTGGCTTAAAACAGGAAAGAGCGACATGCGCACTGAAGTTGGTAATAATCAAAATGCTTTGGGATCAGGTGAAACACAAAGGTTGGGTAGATGACTCTCCATGAGCAATACAACAAGATAGAAGGTATCAGATTCAAACGAAGAGAAGTATTTTATGGTTTAAGGTTTATAAAGGAAGTGCTTAGTCAAGGAACTAGCAAGGTCTTCGAATGGAAATCAGTTGCCATGTCAAGTAAAGGAGCAAAAGACCTCGAGGCCAAGGCCAGTAGACAAGTCAAGAAAGAACAACACATACACCGAGTGGGGAAAATAGATATGATTCCGGATTCATGTGAGACACAAAGGTCGGGAAGATGCTGGTTCATAAGCAATGCAACAAACAGAGGATATTGGGTCCAAACGAAGAAACGGCATTTCAGGGATACAGATGATAGAGAAAGTTGTTAGTCAATAATTAGCAGGGTCTTTGAGTGGATATCAACTGTCATGGGGAATATATGGGGTCAGATAAGAAGACTAGAAATAATAGTTGAGAAGTTTGTGATTAAGGAGTACTTAGAAGGTCGGAAGTTTTAAACCAATTTCAAGACGGTTGGACAAAGCAGAACATGGAAAGGAGGAAAACCATCCCCAGCAATAGTATCACAACCAACCACCACATTTTAAACTAACAAGATTTTTCTATGATTGAAACTGGGGTAGAAAATCTCGATTATTTCAGAGAAACCCACCGTAAGGAAAGGAAAGCACCAAATAGAACAGGGAAGACAACTAAAGTTTTAGGGAAAAGCAATTTCAAAGGAAGACAACTAAAGTTTTAAGGAAGAGCAATTTCGAAGGAAGATGACTCAAGTTTCAAAGGAAAGCAAGACAACACAAATTTTTAAGGGAAAGCAGTTTAGAAGGAAGCTAATTCAAGTTTCAAGGGAAAATGGTTCAAGATGCAAGGGAAAACAATGTCAAGTAACAAAAGAAGACCCTTATAAGTTGTTGAAGTCAGGAGCCCGTCTGGAAAATAGAAGTGTACTTTTTAAAGTTTTGAAGTCAGGAGCCCGCCTGGAGAACGAAGGCGTACCTTTTCAAGTTTTGAAGTCAGGAGCCCGCTTGGAGAACAGATGTGTACCTTTTAAGTTGTTAAAGTCAGGAGCCCGCCTAGAAAATAGAGGTGTACCTTTTAAGTTGTTAAAGTCAGGAGCCCACCTGGAGAACAAAGGTGTACCTTTTAAGTTGTTGAAGTCAGGAGCCCACTTGGAGAACAGAGGTGTACCTTTTAAGTAGTTGAAGTCAGGCGTCCACCCGGAGAACAAGGAATAATAGTTAAAGAAAGTTGAAGTCAGGCGTCCACCTGGACAACAAGGAACAATAGTTAAATATTGTTGAAGTCAGGCGTCCACCTGGAGAACAAGGAACAATAGTTGAGGATAGTTAAAGTCAGGCGTCCACCTGGAGAACAAGGAACAATTAGGGGTGTGCATTCGATTTTGACCCTTATCGATAATTACTTATCGATTATCGATTTATACATACGCTTATCGTTATCGTTTCAATAAGGTTTCGATTTTTTCGATTTCGATTTATCGATTTTGGGGGCTTATCGATTCGGTTATCGATAACATCAATAAGAAAATTTACGAATTTGGGCCACTCGCCAGTCGCCACTGTTGTATATACCCAAACAACATAGAATTCCATACAACAATATCCTTCTCATTCATCTCATTAAATACTTGCCTTGCATCTTTAACAAATGAACATTTTGAGTAAACATCTATTAGAATGCTACAAACAAACAGCAGCCAGTAACACAAAAATATACTACTGTTCTTCTTCAATTTTATGAAGAAGTAGTGCCATAGAGAACACCAGTAACGCAGCAGACAGCCAGTAACGCAGCAGCCTCAATAACAGACCAGTAACGCAGCAGGCAGCAGCTCATCCCAGCAACGCTAGTCAACAAGCGGAAAGCCCTACTGCTGTTTGCTATAAAAGAAGTGCATAAACTACAAGCAAACAGCAGTGAAAATTAACCTTAACCAGATCAGTCCATTTTATAGAAAACAGCAGTGAAACGGTATAATTTCTCAAGCAAACAGCAGCAGAAATAGTATAATTCAGAAGAAAAATGAAGAACTTACATAGCGGCTAACAAACTCTAGCAAACATCGTCGGTGGAAGCTTCTTTGCCAAGATTAGTAAAATCTAATAAGAATATATATTAACAAGTCAAGCAATTAATATATTATTTAAATACCTTAAGCAATACAATAAAACTAATTAAAATATACATACCTTCCTCGAGTGTCTCGAGAAAATCTAAATCTTCCTCAACATTTACAGGAAGCGATTTACTCCGAAGCCAATCTTGAAGGCACACTAGAGTTTCAACCAATTTAGGAGTTAATGAACTCCTAAATTGGTCAAGAATACGCCCTCCGGTACTAAATGCACTTTCAGATGCCACACTTGAAATAGGAATAGCAAGCACATCTCGAGCCATCTTAGCAAGAATAGGAAATCTAGGTGAGTTCACCTTCCACCAAGCCAAGATATCAAAGTCCGGTCTTTCTTTTTCAGAATCTTCTGTAAGATACTTTTCCAATTCTGTTTTAGAATCTACACCTTCAGTTTCAACTTTATGTTTCCTTATTTCATCTAAAAGTTCACCTAAACCAGGAGTTGAAGTTTCCATTGTGCTCGATGAAGAGCTTGGCAAATAGGTAGAAACTGTACTACTAGTATCTTTTGAAACCGACTTAGAGACATACTCATTATATAATGAACCCATATAAGTATGAACCTCTTTTTCAATAATTGTCCCTTCATCTCCAAACATCCTCTTAAGTACAAAACCAACAGTAGTAAACTTGTAACGTGGATCCAAAACACAAGCAATGAAAATCATTTTGTTCATTTTTGTTGGTTCACCCCAATACTTCTCAAATTTTTTCCACATACTTAAAGCCATCTCACTCAAAAGCTTATCTTCAGTTGTTATTAATCGATTTAAGTAAACAGCAACTTGAGCAATTGCAAGAAAATGGGCATTTGATGTTACATAAAGTGATCCAGACACCTTCAAAGTGAGATTATAAAATATTTCAAAAAATTGTGCAATTCTCTTTACATCATCCCAATCAGTTCTTGTAAGCAAACCTACAGGCTTTCCATCTGAAATAGCATCAAACATAAGATAACTTGACAAGCCGATATCACGATCAGAATATTCTTTAATTGCACGCTCATATTCAATCGCCCTGCTCAACATCAAATAGGTGGAATTCCACCTTGTAGGAACATCTAAGCATAATGACTTCTTGACAATATTTCACTTTCACAACATTCCTGAAACTTCCTCAACCTAGCAGGAGACTGTCTAATGTATCTGACTGCACATCTAACACGAGCAATAGAAATACTTGACGCTTTTAAACCATCTTTCACAATAAGATTTACAATATGAGCCATGCATCTCATGTGAAAGTGTTGACCATTCATGGAATTGGTTCCCCAATCATCTAATTTGTTAGACAACTTCTCCGTTGTCACATCATTTGAACTAGCATTGTCAACTGTGACAGTGAAAATATTTTGCAAACTCCACTCACGCAAGTAATCAATAATACATCTTGCCATATCTTCACCTTTATGACTAGTAATTGGAGAAAAGTTAATAATTCATTTATGCATAATCCATTCACTATCAATCCAATGGGCTGTGATGCACATATAGTTAATTTTTTTAATAGAAGTCCATGTATCAATGGTAAGACTTACTCTTTGACTTGTTCCTTTAAGAAACATCATTAATTTACTTTTTTCCAAATTAAAAAGAGCAAAACAATCCCTTGTAACAATAGTACGGGAAGGAATATGAAAACAAGGTTGTGCCATTTTCATAAAGTTTCTAAATCCTTCCTTCTCAACAAAACTAAATGGAAGTTCATCAACTATCACCATACGACACAAAGACATCCTACACTCTTCTTGATCAAATTTCCATGGAAGATCACCTTGATTACCCACCGGTACTGTTTGATATGGTAATAGTTTTTGACCTTTTTCAGTTTTATAAGGATTCATTGGACATTTACTGATATGATTATTCATTTGTGTCGTACTTTTGCCTTTTGTCTCAAAATATTCTTGCCCACAATATCTATATGCATATTTATTATTTCCTTTAGCATCAACTTTTTCTTCAAAATAATCCCATGCCCGAGATCGTTTTTTCCTTTGTTTTGTAACTGTCGATTGAGTAGTTGCAGCAGTAGACTGAGAACCTCTACTTTCATCAGCCACTTGATCAATTTTATCATTTTCAGCCATATAAAGTGAATGTAACTTACAGTTTTAAACGAGTTGAATGAAGCAAAGCAAGATGAAGTCAACACTCCTCGCTCTTGACCTACAAATTATGGCCGGAAAGAAATCAATTTAAATAAGTTTCTTACACATACGAAATTCATATATCTGATTCAGTGTAAAAATTGCAATGTCAATTAATGAAATGAGCAGCAGAATTTTAAGTCTATAGATAGCCAAAAAACAAAAATTGTAGCGAAACAGATAGCGAAACAGAAATTGTACACTATTAACCTTCATTCCAATTCCAAAAAACAGTTAAGAGATTACACAGAAAATCATTTTGTTCATTAGAAGAGATTACAACGAAACAGAAAAATTTTGTTGACTATTTTGTTACAACGAAACAGAAGAGATTACAACGAAACACCATTTTGTTCATTAGAAGAGATTACACACGAAATATATAACCAAAAACAACGAAACGGAAAAATTTACACAGAAAGCATTCCTTCAAATTGAAGAGATTAAGAGAAAAGAAAAAGTTGAAGAAAGAAATTAGTAGTACCTGAAAGGCTGAAACTTGGGGTGTGCAACGGAGACTATCTTTACGACATACCAAATCTCTATTCGATGGTGGCGAGTGGCGACTGGCGAGTGGCGAATTGAAAGAAAACGCTAAAGAGTAGACTGGAGAGTGGAGAATGGAGATAAGCGGGCAAGGAGGCAAGGCTGCAAGCGGGAAGCGGCTGAAGCTGAAGGAAATAATAGGGTATTAGGGTTAAGTGAAGGAAAGGGTTGTAATAGTATTATAAAATAAGGGTATATTAGTCTTTTTAATATATCTTATCGATTTATCGATAAACCGATAAACCGAAGTATGCAAATCGAAATCGAAATCGATAACTCGATAAGGAAAATTACGAAATCGAAATCGAAATCGATAAACCGATAAACCGATATCGATAAACCGATAACAAATAATCGATTCGATTTATCGATAAACCGATTCGAATGCACACCCCTAGGAACAATAGTTGAGAATAGTTGAAGTCAGGCGTCCACCTGGAGAACAAGGAACAATAGTTGAACATAGTTAAAGTCGGGCATCCACCTGGAGACCAAGGAACAAAAGTTAAAGATAGTTGAAGTCAGGCATCCACCCGGAGAACAAGGAACAATAGTTGAAGAAAATTAAAGTCAGGCGTCCACCTGGAGAAAAAGGAACAAAAGTTAAAGATAGTTGAAGTCAGGCGTCCACTTGGAGAACAAGGAACAATAGTTGAAGATAGTTGAAGTCAGGCATCCACCTGGTAAACAAGGAACAAAAGTTAAAGATAGTTGAAGTCAGGCGTCCACTTGGAGAAAAAAGGAACAATAGTTAAAGATAGTTGAAGTCAGGCGTCCACCTGGAGAACAAGGAACAATAGTTCAAGATAGTTGAAGTCGGGCGTCCACCTGGAGAATAAGGAACAATAGTTGAGTATAGTTGAAGTCAGGCATCCACCTAGAGAACAAGGAACAATAGTTGAGGATAGTTGAAGTCAGGCGTCCACCTGGAGAACAAGGAACAATAGTTAAAGATAGTTGAAGTCAGGCGTCCAGCCGGAGAACAAGGAACAATAGTTAAAGATAGTTGAGGTAAGGCATCCACCTGGAGAACAATGAATAAAAGTTAAAGATAGTTGAAGTTAAGCGTCCACCTGGAGAACAAGGAACAAAAATTAAAATTTTTGATAAGTAACAACGGTTGAAGTTTTAGAAGTCAAACCAAGGGAATGCAATACTGGTCAGAAGAAGACAATTCAAATTTTGAAAGAATAAGTTTGACTTTCATAAAGAAGAGAAGAAGCAGTTCATAATCAACAATTAGGTACTCGCCTAACAAGAGTGAGAGCATCTTAAGAGTTCGATGAAAGACAACAACGAGGGAACTTTGAAAAGTAAACAAGTCGAGTTCCATAGGAAAAAAGGAAGTAATTCAGAATCAACGATCAGGTACTCGCCTGACGAGAGGGAGAGCATATCAAGAATTTGATGCAAGACAACAACAAAGGAGTTTCGGAAGAAGTACAAGTCGACGAGGCAACAACAGTCGCAAGAACAAGTTTGAAAATAAATCGTTGTAATTCATAGTCTATAGCTTAGCCTAGCTTCTTCATTTTTATTAGCACGACGTAATAAGGTGGTCAGTAAGCAAAAGCAACAACAATGAAATCACAGCATCATGGTAGTTCCAACTACCAAAACTTTCCAAACTACATTGACCTGATTTCTTTTTAGCAAAGTATATGTAGGAAACTATTGAAGCAAAGGTTCGGTCAAATCTTTCAAAAATGCTTCACACGGCATATTTAAACGGGCAAAAATTATTCGTATCCGCTTACTTTATCTTTGCACGAAAACTCTTCGAGTTTCCTCACAAAGAGGGGCAGCTGTGAGCATGTGATTTTTGCCTATACGAATTATTCCCATAAAATTCTAAATAAAACGATTTTTTCCCTTTGGCGTAATTTTTGTGAATTTTTGCGATATTTTTCACTATTGTTTGCATCCGTGTGCGCATGTTTATTTGTGTAAAATTAATGGGAAAATACAAAAATATAGCATTTTGAATATAGGATTTTTATTTTTAGTAAGTAGTATTTTACAAAAAATGAAAAATAACGTATTTTGCATTTTTGTTGTGTTTAAGTTGTGTGATTTTCTTTTGATTTGGTATTTAATTATATTGTGATAATTACCATTTAGAATTAATTAATATTTTAGGATAATTTGGTCAAACCATTAATTTAGGGTTATATTTTATTTTAATTAGAACTTCATAAAAATAAAAGAAAAAGAAATAATTGGAAGAAATCAGATTGGGCTTACAATCCCCAACCCAACCCAAGAAAAAACCTGAAACCCGTCCAAATCCACATCTAGTCCAGGCCAATACACCCCCTCCCCCGGCTTAGCCAAAAACGACCCCATTTTTATTAAGGAATTAATCATGGCCATTGGATTTCAATTATCCAACAGCTCTGATTAATACCTTAATTTTAATTATACCAAAGACCCTTCCCTTCGTCTTTAATTTCAAAGACCGATTTCTAGCCGCCACCCTCCGCCCGCCGGAAATCATCCACGACGGTCAAACACCACCAAAACTACATCCTAGGACCTCCTTCCCCTCCTCATCCCCAATCGCCGACCAGTTTCCCTCGAATCCTAGCCAAGCTCCGCGAATATTAGATCGAAAATAGGCTCGGAACCCTGGTTTACCCGATTGACCCCAAATTTACACCACAAAACCTCTTCACTCCCTTATTTCCAAACATGTAGCTAGTTTCCCTCAAATCATCCTAGGACTACTCGAATCTTAAATAAGGGGTTTCAGGTCCTAGAAGCCAAAATCCAAAAAATGGGGCTCCAGTTCCTCGTGAGGTTTGAGACTGATTCTATTACCAAAATAAGTTTTTCACTTGTTCTTGACAAAGAACAAGTGATTGACTTTATTTGGTAATTTAAATCGAAGAAGTCAGTCACAAGGTCAAGTCGAAACAGTGAGTTTCTTCTGTTTTAAGTTGTTCAACTTCTTCTATTTCTTCTTTTCTTTTTCTGTGAATGCTTTAGTTAACTATTTGTCAGGATTAAAAGTGTGAATTGCCTGATAGTTTTTCGTTTTCTTTTATTATTTTTTTGGATTGTTCTGGTTGTTTGTTTTCTTCGTTTGACTACTGATCAAGTTTCAAGGAAAATGGATCAGCCTGTTAATGGGAATTTTGTTTTGCATACTGTTGGATTCTTTAAATGTTTATGTATGAATTTTTTTCATACCCGATTGATTTGAAACTGTTAATTGTTCACCCATGTTTGTTGGTGTTATTAGTTAGTTATGTAATGATACTTGTTAGGCGTGTATATAGGTTTAATTCAAAAGGTCCCTTTACTTAAGAGAACTCTGTAAAGATGAAGTGGTGATGCACTACCGAATGATAAAAGATGCCTATAATAATGAATTAAATTAATAAAAGGGGATCTAGGGTACAAAGAACACCCTGTTTATGCACTAATAGGGTTGTAAAGTGGGTAACATGGGAGGGGGAACAAAAAGCTAAAAATACACAGCCTGGAAAACATGGAATGGGATAAAAGATTAAAAAATACCTCTAAAAGAAACGGGAAGAGGTATAAAATAAAGGGGAATAACAAGAAAGAAGGGGGGGGGGGGGGTCTGAAAATTGAGAGAGATTCTGCTATACACTAATATACAGAATATACATTGAGAACATTGAGGAAAAATAGAGGGAATACAGACACTGCCATACATTTATATACACAGAAATATCGAGAAAACACCGGAATTTATTGATACACATATTGAAACTCTACCGTTTCATTGAACTCTTTCAGTGATTTCTTTTGATCATTTTCAATTCTGAAAAACAAAAACTTGTGACTCACTTGGAGCTTTAACGTGAATTGGTATTGGTTTTCGTCTGGAAATTTTGGGTTTAGAAGTATTGAAACTATTGTATCATCGGGATTTTGAGAAACAACTTATTGGATTCCTTTCATTAAATTTGGGGTTGTGTATTTGCTACTACTGACACCTTGCTGATTGGTTGTGCTGCTGCTACAATTCACTGACTCTTTTTCCATTTGGTTTTCTCTCAATTTCCAGTTATTACTTTAGCCTCAAGTGATATGTATACTGTAGATCAACATGTGTAACTGAAATCAAAGGATGAAAATGAATCAATACATGTTCTGTTGTATGAGTTTCATATTGTCATTAAACTAGATGCTAGCTTAATAATGTTATTTGGACAATTGCTTACTTTATACTAATTTGGACTGCTTGATTCTTTTAGAACTATGCGAATATTCTGCAAAATGATTTTAATTTTGTACAGTTTAATTTAGTACAGAAACAACATTCTTTGTAATAATAGTTGGTAGTTCTTAACTCGTTCACAAGTGCCTTCTGAATTCAAATTCCAAGTCATACTATATTACTAAATTATAACAGTAGGAAATTTCAGGTTCATGCTACATTATACGTTAGAAGGTTCATTGAGTCAGTAACTCAGAAGTAAACAATGTAAAAAAGTAGTGTTTCAGTAATTATTCACGTTTCCAGGTATGACTAGGTTCATTTAAAGTGTATTAGTTGCAATTAAAGGGCTGTCAAACTTCAGATCAATTACGTGTTTATCAATGTACTAACTGGTCGCAGAAACTGAATGAATTGAGTAATTAAATACTTAAGAGTTAGGATTTAATTTGAATGAATTGTGCATTTGTTTGCCAAACATGCCTACGAATTAACATCAGTTTGGGCTCCTATAAGAGCCAAGGCTATACATCTTTTAAGGGGTGAGGTTTGGGCCTAATGCTATAATCAGAAGCCCAAGTGATATAAATCACTAAGTCTCAGTATACAAGCTACTTTCGACTTGGGACTATGTATAGGCCCACGACCAGGCAGTTCCTACCAAAATCTTACTAAATCTCCTAATTTTTCGGACTGATTTGAGACCCAAGGTGTTGAGGGCTTAATTCATATTTGAAATAGTTGATATAATGCAAGTTTGGGCCTTTCGAGTTAGGTAGCAAGCTCAAACTAAAGGGGTTTTCAATAACATAGATCCTTTTGTTTGAGTTTGGACTTGATCTTGAAACTCGAATTCGTTTGAATACTTTTAATAGTAGCTCATTAACCATGCTAATTAATTATGCCTTCTAGAGACAATATTTAATAGAAAATCATAGTTCCTTTAAGATGGTCTTTAAAATAAAATGAGGTGCGTCGAGCCAAACGAAATTCATAAATTGTGTGACCCTCTGTAATTACCCCATAAAAAATATTTAGAACTCGGGACGCGCCATTTAGTGAATTTTCATGGCGTCCCGCAAAGTTAATAACACGTTAGTCACTTTAGGCACGTTCTTTAATAATTGTACCTTCATAAATTCGGGTGTATATTTCATGTGACCCAAATCCAAATCCAAAATGTTGAATAAAATATGTCGAGGATCCGGGTGCATTTCATGTGACAGAATCCAAAAACACGTTTCAAACGATGTTCAATATTCTCTTAAAAAATTAAACAAAAGCGGTCGAAAAATTTAAAAAGCTCATAGGTTCAAATGTTCAAAAATTAGATAATTAAGCCGAATATAATAGTTGAGCGACCGTACTAGAACCACGGAACTCGGAAATGACTAACACTTTCTCCCGGGTTAACAGAATTCCTTATCTAAATTTCTGATTCATGGACTATTAAACAGAGTCAAATCTTTTTCTCGATTTGGGGATTTGAACCGGTGACTTGGGACACCATAAATCTCCCAAGTGGCGACTCTGAACTCTTTTAATAATGAATCATGTATTGATTGTCCTTTAATTGGAAAAAATTCCATTTGTTATGTCCCTTCCGTGGGTGTAGGTAGAAATGAGGTGTGACACAAATCACTGTGTAGCCTATTCGAAACTCACCCGAGCCCTCGGGGCTCCAAACCAAACATGCACAAAAGTCTTAAAACATCATACGAACGTGCTCGTGCGATCAAATCTCCAAAATAACATCTACAACTACGTCTTTAGCACCAAATCACATGAAATTCTTAAGAACACTTTGAAATTCCTGTTTTCTCAGCCGCTAGCCCGAATTACGTCAAATTAAGTCCGATTTTCATGATATTTCACATACATGACTTAAATACTATATTAAACAAGTACATGGCTCCAAAACCAAAATACGGGCCCGATACAATAAGATCAAACATTAATCAATTTCTTTAAATCATTAGATTTTTAGTCTTACAATTTTCATCAAAAATTTATTTCTCGGGTTAGAGACCTCAGAATCGATTCCGGGCATACGCCCAGGTCCCATATTTCAATACGGATCCACCATAACTATTAAAGTACAAGTCCGGGTCTATTTACTCTAAACGTTGACCGAAGTTAACTAAATCCACTTTTAAAGGCAAAAATTATTATTTTTGCTAACTTTCAACATAAAAGCTTCTCGAAAACACGTCCGGACTGCACAGACAAATCGATGAGGAATAAAATGAGGTTTTGAAGGCCTCGGAATACGGGATCGATTCCTAAAATATAAGATGGCCTTTTGGGTCATCATAGAGTATAAGTAGAAGAAATTTTGAAAAGCAGAATAAAGTAACTTCTCCGTAAAAGTATTTTCTCTAAAAATACCTTCGAGAAAAATACACTTAAAAGCATTTTCTAAAAGTTTAGCAAAACATCAATTATCACTCAAAAGTATTTTTTTAAATTATTTAGTCAAATACAAGTTGTTTCTTACAAAAAAGTATTTTATGAAAAATATTTTTTGCGAAGAGTATTTTTCAAAATAAGCTAATTTTAAAAATTTTGGCCAAATAAACTATTAATGTCATTGGCCAAATTAGTAGTCCAAATTTATATTACATGTATTCTAAAGAGATATTAGGCGAGATACAACAAAATAATATATTTATATATAATAAGTATAATAAAATATTTATAATTATAAATTTAATATAATTAATTCAACTAAATTTATCATCTTTGCATGTTTGGAAGATACTAAATTAAGCTATTGTTTCAATGTATATAACAATTTACTTTTTAATATATTTCATATTGATTGACACGAAATATACATACAATGCACCTACATTAAAGCTAATTTATTAAACGGAGAAGGGCCTAAAATGCCCCTCAACTATCAGATTTGGTCTAAAAATGCCCCTCATCCACCTATCGGGCCCAAATATGCCCTTCCGTTAATGTTTTTGGCTCACAAATGCCCTTTGAGTTAACGGAAGGACACGTGTCATCCTCTTATTGGTGCATTCTAAATATTTCATAATTAATTAAAAAGACACATTATTCATACCTGAAAAATAAATAAAAATTTTCTAAAATACTTACAAAAGTTTTTTACTAAAATAAGATTTTTTTTTCCAGTTTTTAACTTTTGTAAGTATTTTAGAAAATTTTTATTTATTTTTCATGTATGAATAATGTGTCTTTTTAATTAATTATGAAATATTTAGAATGCACCAATAAAAGGATGACACGTGTCCTTCCGTTAACTCAAAGGGCATTTGTGAGCCAAAAACATTAACAGAGGGCATATTTGGCCCAATAGGTGGATGGAGGGCATTTTTAGACCAAACCTGATAGTTGAAGGGCATTTTAGGCCCTTTTCCGTTTATTAAATAGAAAACAATATCAAGCTGATAATGTGCTTCCACTATATATTTCATCTGGACCGGAAAAAAAGAAGAAGATCATTTTAGGTTTGGTTCCAAATTGATTTTTATCTTTTGATTTTTCAAAAACTTTATTACTCCGCTAGAAAGAAAGAAAAATATAGACTTAAAACTGAAGGGCTATGTCGGTAATTTGATTAACTTAGAGGGTTTAGGGAGGGTTTTAACTATGAAAGTCACAGAAAACGGCTTCCTCCGGTAAGCTCATCAATGGCGGTTCTGAGGTCCCCCTACTTTAACTAGCCGAAACTAGTACGCCATACAGTCAGCCAACCCTCGTTTTCCCATCTATTTTTGCAATAATGTTGAAGGCTCTCACATCCTCATGTCTGCAGAATCGTTTCCACGCCGTCACAACGGCATTTAGCCCTCAAGTTCGCCGTGGCACTGACTCGAATACGCCCTTGCTTCGGGTTTTAGGTTCGCTAAGAAGTTCGAATCGCAGGGGCCCTTATTTGTCTCGACGATTCTTTTGTTCGGATTCTACTGATGGGTCCGAATCGAATTCCGAAGCTGCTGCATCCGAAGCCAAGCCGGCCGAGGAAGGCGGAGATGCTGATTCTAAGGCTTCCGCTGCTATAGTTCCCACTGTTTTTAAGCCTGAAGATTGCCTTACGGTTAGTTCATAATAGTTCCTTGCACCCGCACCAATAGAATTACACTCTCTAAAATAAAGTTTGTGACTTTAGTTAACTAATGTACATTCTCAGTTGAATTTATCACTTCATCGTTAACTAATATATTTTGGTGCATAATTAAGTATTTTCCTGCTCCGTCATTATATAAGTACATTTTATTCTAATATTTGATGGCTGGTGAATGATCCTTAAGAAAAGATGATAACTTTTTGTTATAACGGTGTGGCCATGTCATCTTGTGCACCAAAAAAGAAGATATTAAGCGAGTTCCTTCTGTTGTTAGTGCTGGTTTTATGTCTTCTTTGGGTCGTTTTGATATGATTTTAAAATTATTATTCAAATTTGTACATATGGATGCAAACATGGGCGCTGGTGATGAAATTTCTTATCTTTGTGGTTGGCATTGACGCAGAATTGGGATCGATTTGATATAGAAAATATTTTTAACTTTGGTTGCAACACTCTGTCGGCAATCAAAAGGAGGTTGACTAAGAAGTTAACATTCTAGGATATAAAAGGTGGATCGCCAAGATTATATTTCTCGTAGGCTCGTACACTCAATTATTCTTTAGTAAAAGGCCTTTCCAACTTTGACTTGATATAATGCTGTGAAGGTCTTCAACATTTTATTTTCCAAAGAACAGCTTTTGATACCCTCTTTCTAAAAAAGAACGGTTTTATTATTAGATGCTTCGATCCTCATATTTTGAACCCAGCCATTCCATTTGGGATGAAAGAAGTAGACTTTTTAAAATCAGGCTGTAGTGTCAAAGAATCTCGATATCGATCTTCCTAGGACCCTAAGACAATCTCACATTGATGACCAACACTTTTAATGTTATTGTAGCTTCAATTAGCATTAGTATTTTAATGAAATGACAGTTGACAAAATTTTAAAATGTAGTGGTCTTTTTAAAGATTCCTTGTCCCGAATCTTCTTAGGATCGTCAGAGAGCCTCACATCAGTGAGAAACTCTTTTAATGCTATTGTAGCTTGAATTAGCGTTACCCTTTCAATGAAAGAATGTGGTATTTAACTTTCTCTCCCCCCAAAAAAAAAAAAAAGAGGAAGAAAGAATGTGGTATTTCTCTACCCTCCTTTAACAATGTTATTGATTTTTGGTTCCTTGATACCTCCTCCACTAAGGCATTGTCCGCCAACTCCTTAATCAAGTCTTCCATTAGGGGTAATTCATTTGCAATCATCTCTTTTGCTTCACCTAATGATTTCTATAGGTTTCAATTTTTCCAACAATTCTTTCATCTCCATCTCCGCTCAAGCATATACCTCTCTATTTTCATCTTCTAACTTCTAAGATCATCTGTAAGTAATTTCAAGTTTTTTTCCAATCACACAGCTTGGATTTTCTACAATGTGATGTTGTTCTTGTTATCCCTTGACCATCTTAACAAACCATCTTGTAGCACCCACTTGTTCTTGTTCAAATGTTAATGCGTGTTATCTTAGTAGTGTTAAATTAGTCTTACATTGGAAAGATATCATAAACTTTATGTATTTCTCACCTACACATAGATGTGTCTTTTCTATTTGATTGTTAGGTACAAATAGATGTGTCTTGTACTCCAATATTCATCAAGTTACCAATTCATCCTCTTTCTTATTTTCTCAGATCGTATCACATACCCTAGGTGATCTTAATAAGGGCAGCCTATCCTACCTGATTGCTCAATTTTTTTACTATTCTTTCCTCTTTTGGTGATCGTTAACCTCATCCCTATTTCTGTAGACCATTTGACAGTATCAATGCCTCTTTCTCAGTCATCTTTTTAGCTGTAAAATTCGTCCTTTTTGACCATTCTTCCATTGAGTTTCTGCCACCATCCCAACCATGTTCCATTTACAGGGTAAAAGAACTATTTTGGCCATACTTCCAATGAGTTATCTGCCATCTTTCAGGCCAGTATTATGGCTATTGTTCCAGATATCTATTTTGGATGCTATTTCATTGCTATTCCAGTCACTGTTTAGCCGCCAATTCGAGCTACATTAGCTGCCACCTTACGCCACACCAAGGTTGGTTTTGAGACTCCTGGTATTGCGTTCTCTCTGGTCATTGAGAATCGGTTCCCTTAGTCTATGCTGAATATTAATGATTTCTTTAGCTGGGCTATTTTGGCGACTTTCAAAGAAAAAATCCATTATGGTGTTCTGGTGACTGATCACGTTTTGAACTGTTCACTTTCTAGGTGATGCTTTACTAGTACGACTATTGTTCACTATTCTGTGTTTTCCAGAAAAAGCAAATTCAGGGTGTTCTTCGCTTCTTCTTACCTTGAGTTCGAGGACACGTAATACGATGGCAATGTTAGTTAGTAGAATGTTAGTGTTAAGTTAGTCCAACATCAAAGATTATTGTGCTTTTCACACCTGAAAATTAAGTGTCATGTATTATGTAATAAGTATTCATGTCATGTATTATGTAATAAGTATTCATCAACTTATCTTTTCATCTGCTTCTTCTATTGTCTCACAATTTTCGGATTTAAATGGAGTATTTTTTTACGGAGAATCCCATTATCAAGAAGATTGTGATTTTGTCTTGGGCACATTGTCGGTTGAACTATCCGTATTGGTTGAGATTGTTTCTTTGAAATCTCCTGATATTAGAAACCCGTCGATCCTTGAGTACTTCCTGCCTTGTCTCTCTCTGGACCATGTGTAACTCCCACCTTGTAGAGGCAAATTGATCAGCTCTATGTCAAGACTGAAGCTTCTGAAAGTTCCTAATGATTTTGAATGATTTCTCACCTGCAAGAAGATGGTGATTCACATTGTTCAGCAAAAGAAATTTTCTTTGTTTGCTTGTCCAATTAACATTGTAATTAGACTACACTCCTTCCCGCATGCTCTTCTCAGAGTCAACATTCAAGCAGAGTCAACATTCAACCAGTTATGCCTCATGCCTCATGCCTCATGCCTCATGCCTCTTACTTCTGGCCGTACAGAAGGCACCTTGATGGATGTTAGCTTTTAACATTTCATCCTATATTTGGAGGCCTAGAGAGTTTGGAGGCCTAGAGAGGGTTACTTCATGCTTTAGTTTCAATTTAATCACCAGCTTCTAGGTTATTTAAGAAGTAAAGCATTGGAAAGTACATGTGAGGATAAAGTAATAGGTTGCCCTAGTATGTCGTTTTTCTCTGAGAAGAAGTTTGAATCATTTGCGTATTTCAGTTTTTGCAAGATCAATGTAAAAATGGTATTTATCAACCTTTCCTAAAAAAGAGAGATACTGAACGAATGCAAAGAAAACACTGTTTCTTGGAGGCTTCTTGTTTGCTTATAATTCATCTGTTTGTAAGATTCAATGGGTGTGACTTATTTCTTGCCTTCTTGGTTGGTTATAGTTTTATCTTTCGATAAGATTTACCTGTAAGACTTGCAATTAAGGGCTTTATATCATTTATTATACTGAAAATAACATAAAAGTCTGCGTGGGCTGTAGTTTTTTAATTCTTTATAATTTATAATGATGCATGTTGTTTTCTTGGTGCAGGTTCTAGCACTTCCACTTCCACACAGACCGTTATTTCCAGGGTTTTATATGCATATTTATGTGAAGGTATGGTACCTTGTCTAGTATGGGTTAAACTATGTCTTTGTTAGTCTTCGTGATTTTCAAAATAAAATAGATATAAGCTTTAAACATTAAGTGTATAATTACTGTCAACTTTCTGAGAGTTGTACTGTTTCAGCTAGTGATTTGGAGCCTATTTTCTCTCACGTCTGTAAAACCAGCATTCAGCTTTAAGAATGCTACTTTAATTTATGGAAAGTTCTTGGCTGAAGTTGTAAGCTTGAAAAGCTAAAACATTCAATTAGGAGAGCATCTTTTGATCAATTGTAACATTCTTTAGCCTCATTTGTTAGTTTCCAGAAAAAGATAAATTATACTGTAATGGCATGCAACAAATTGATCTGCGGCTCCACATAATCCATAAATTTAATTGCAGGATCCCAAGGTATTAGCAGCCTTGCTGGAAAGTCGAAAAAGGCAAGCACCTTATGCTGGCGCTTTCCTTATGAAAGATGAGCAAGGGACTGATCCGAATGTTGTGTCTGCCTCAGATACAGAAAAAAACATCTATGAGCTTAAAGGAAAAGACATGTTGAACCGTCTTCATGAAGTTGGTACACTTGCTCAGGTACATCTTGTTGTTCCTTGTGTTATTCTGTTGCTTTAACTTTATTGAAGAAGTTTCTGATCAAGGTTGATGCAACTTATGATGAGCCAGATAACAAGTATTAAAGACGACCAGGTTATTCTTATTGGTCACAGGCGGATACGTATGACAGAGGTGGTAAGTAGATGTCTGCTTTATTTTTTGGTTATAAGTAGCTCCATATGTTTTCTTTTTGTCCTATTTAGTTCTATTTTCCATCTGCATATACATCATCTCCTGATTTTGAGACTGTTGATTTGACATCTTGGGTTCATTGCACTTGTATACTTTTCTCTCTTTCCTACCTTTTGTGTCCCAACATCCAGTCCTTTTTGCTTCATATAACTGAGCAGCTGCATTGTCAAGCAATAGAGGTCTGTTGCAATTTGAGGCTAAATATGAGCTGTTTTACCCAGTTGTGTATGATGTGTTACCAATAGATCAAAACACTCTTTTAGTTAGTCTTGATTGCTTGTTTGCAAGAGAAAGTAGCACTTTGTAATAATTTTGGACAACTGGTTTGGGGTTGTAGAAGAGAAAAGCAATTGAGTTTCTTCTATGATGTGCTAATTTAGCATCTGTTTGATTGCCGATGCATTTGGTTTGAATGAAATCCTAGACTATTGATAACCGAGAAATCTGAGGATAAGTGGCTCACGGTTTGAAACTCGGTGGATAATGGGCTTACCATTCCACCATTGTCTACCTAAATACTAGGCTTTTGTTTGCGCCGGTGCACTAATTGTGATGTGCACACAACCTACATATCACGGGTTGTACTAAGTTTGAATAGAATCCTAATATTTGAGCTGTAATTTGGTAGAGAGTCATATTCTTGGCTTTAGCTGTAAAGCTGGAGTACTCAAGCATGGTCAGCCATTAATGGGCTTACTTAGCCATTGGAGGGTCTTGTGTCTTCTTATTTTTTTCAGGTTTATTCTGTGATTGAGGACCTCTTATCCTCTTCTATTGGACTTAAATCTCTCAACCCCTGAGCTCCTCATTAATAATTCTCCTGTTATATTATACATACTGTTGGATGTCTACCTCTCTACCTTCACAAGGTAGGGTAAGGTCTGCGCACACACTACCCTCCTTGGACCCTCAGATTTCCCTATGTAGTTATTTCTTTTGTTTCAATAAAAAATTTCTTCAATATACTAGTGTAACAATCTGACGACTATGCTGTAGATATGTCACACTTGAATGTTCACTGTCAGATTTCCTTACTTTATCACCATGTTGTATTTTTCCGTCTCAATAGCCCATTTTTTGAAATGTACAAGAGTAACACTTTGAGGACTGAAACAGTGACATTCATTTGCAGGTCAGTGAAGAACCCCTTACAGTGAAAGTTGATCATCTCAAGGCATGCCTCAGTTTTTTGTGCATTCTTTCTATCCAGCAATGATAAACTCATAAAGCTTGATGTTCAGTTTGAAATGGTTTCTAAAATTTGCTTTCTTAATTATGTTGCAGGAACAGCCGTACAACAAGGATGACGATGTTATAAAGGCGACATCTTTTGAAGTTCTATCAACCCTAAGGGATGTTTTGAAGACGAGTTCTCTCTGGAAGGATCATGTTCAAACTTATATCCAGGTGTTAGTCATTTCTTGCTAAATGTTAAGTCCTAATTGCTTGATTTGGTGATAACTCCAATAAAAAAAAAATTTACTCTCTCAAAATGTATTGACTAATTGATATTCTACCCCACGGTATTGTGTGAAGCTCCACGGTGATGGTGGATTGTGTTAAACTTAGATCATGGCCTAAGTTGGCCATTTCATGCCATTCTTTTTAATGGTCCTATGTTCGTGTTGGTGGTAATCAAATCCATGACTAGATTCTAGATTATCTGCCTTATAGTTGATGCTGTACTGAAAGAGGAGACTAATTAAAAGACGCAAGACGGCGAGGAAATGGAAGGTCATAAATGTTCTCTGAACCAACTGTATACATATTGTTATACCTATTTCTAAAGAGACGCTATCAAGTTTATACAACTGAACAACTCTATAAGATGTATTGAGAGCTAGGAAGTTCTTACATATTTACCCTGGAAAAAAATCCCCTCAGCTGAATTTCTAAAGAGATGATTGTTATGGAGTGTGTCAAAATCAAAAGATAATCTTGCAGCATGTTTTGCTGAAGAAGTGGGAGTGAAGGGATAGGGACTTACTGATTACTTCTAAGGAAAGCATTTGCGTCCATCCATGTTATTGGTACACTAGTAGTTGGAGTAAGAGATATTGCTCCTTTTGACCAATTTCAGAGGGGTTACCAAGTCTTCAAAGCGTTAGGTGCTATTTGTGGTGGTTGGCTGGAAATTGAGAAAGAGACAACTCTAAGAAATCATCCTAGACGGGCTTCAATCAAGGTGAGGAGGCTGATGGAGAAGATTTTGAAAACCCTAGAAGTGGTGAAGAAGGGTTTTCTTTATAAATTACATGTTCGGAGTGTAGCTTTGGTAACAATTATCTCCAATCGATGAAATGGAGAAAAAGATGGACCTGCTAGGTCCTAGGATGAAGTTTGAATGGGTGATGCCTAGCACTGTAAAGGAAGTTACATAGTTGGCCGATTTATGTAGAAGAAGAAAGCAAAAGGCGTGGAAGTTCGCACCGCTAGCTCTCATGTGGATGGTTTGGTGGGAGAGAAATATGAGAGCTTTTGAGGGGATTGAGTCTCCTTTTTCACATCTTAAGAATAATTTTTTATCTTTGATCGCTTTTTGGTGCACTCATATAGTCCCTACTTGTATAGAAGATTGGGCATCTTTATAGAGAATCATGTTTTGATGTAAATTCTCTACTTCATGGTATACTTCTTGTATACGAGAGTTTTCTCCCTTTTGATTAATACAATTTACCTTATCAAAAAAAGCAAAGATCGCCCATGTGGGGGTCGGTGACAGTATTTCAGATTCTAGAAAAAGTGGGGACAGATGTGGGAGTGGCACATGAAAGGTCTTAAGCGGGGGAATGAGTCAGTAGTAAAGAAACGGGCTCCAGAATTGGGCCACTTAAGTCATGATGTTTGGAAGCTTAACATGACTTTTGGGTCGTCAAAAAGAATAGATATAGGCTCAGACGATTCAACTTTTATTTTCAGTAAGGGGGCTTGGTCTTCTAGCCATGAACCTTTTGGGTCTCAGTTTTGATCCTCTTTTAGTGGACTAGTGTCATTAATTTGTCTAAAACACATATATTCTAGACTCCTTTCACAACACCATGATCGGCAAACAGATGAAATTGCAGGAAAGCCCTAGTCTGCCACAAATTTCGCAGAACTCAGATGCAACTGATGACGCAAAAATTGTTATTCAAGATTGAGAAAACTCTTTCTTCCTACAATCTAAAGAGGCTGACCAAAATCAGATAGTTTTTTGAATTTGAAAAAACTAAACCATGGCTTATCGAAGAGGCTACTCAAGCTTTCTTATGGCTTCATAATAATGTTACTAAGATGAGCAAACAATATGGATTGAATTTTTGTGAATGTGAAATGGAGGGTCTAGCTCTGTTCACGAAGCTTGACAGGAGAAGGCATAAGAGAAATGAAGCTACCGTGTCCAGATTCGCAATTCCAAAAGTGATAGGTATAAAGGAACTCTAAAAACTAGTTTTTAATGTGATTTATGGGGAGGGAGGATCAAGGAGGGGAAGGGGGATCACAACCACTAGGTACCCAAGAAGCTGAATATTCTCACTTGGATGTTAGGGGGTTGAATGACAAAGAAAATATAAAGGTGATAAAAAGATAATCCATAAATGGAAGGCAAACATTTATTGCTTTCAAAGACGAACTTAGAAAGGGATGTGGAAATACTAGTTGAACAAATGTGGTCAGACCCATCTCTAGTGTTGTTTGGAGTCCAACGACAAGAAAGGGAGAATGTTGGTGATGTGGGAAGAAATGTTTGGACAAGAGCAGTGTTATAAATAGCGCTCGCCTCAGCGCTAATAGCGTGAGGCGAGGCGAGGCGAGGCGAGGGTGTGTCGCTTCAGAGCATCTGTTGCGTTGCGATTCCAAATAGCGCTCGCTTCAGGGTGTGTTGCGTGAGGCGACAGTGTCGCGAGTAGCGACTGTAGCGTCGCTATTTTTATTAAAAATGGTGAGAGTTAAGATGAAGAAGACGAAGCTACAGTAATGGTGAACGGATGAAGAAAGACAAAGTTGAAATTTAGAGTTTTTAATTATTAATAGTAGTTAATTGTAAAGTAAGATACTTTTTAGGCAAAGACACATGCTGACACATTGAATAATTGAACACTATACATTTTTAATTGTAAAGTAAGTTCTTTTTAGGCAAAGGCACATGTTGCACATGCTGGCATTACCTTTATTGCAGAGAATCAAGTCCTTTCTCCTTTCTTTTTCTCTTTTCTATTTTTTTCCCTCTCTTTTTTGAAAAGAAACAGACCCTAACAGAGCCAATAGGGTATGTTTTTGTGCTGTATTTTTCAAGCCAAACTTAGTTATTTCTTTTTCTCTTAATTTTTTTTTCGATCTGTTTGTCTTCTTCTTATTTTGCGCTTATTTTGAAGCAGTTTCAGTGTCTTATTTTGCTGTTTCCAGAGGCAGTAGCCTTTTATTTTTTTACTCTGTTTTTCTCTCTTCTTTCTTGCTGTTTTTTCAGAGGCAGTAGCCTCTGTTTTGTTTGCTTGTTTTAGAGTTTAGACTATTAGTCTTTAATTTATGAATTTACTATGAGTCTATGACTATCGATTGAGTTTTTAATTTTAAATTGATATATTTATTAATATATTATTGTTATTGAATTTTTAGTTATATATATAATATTTAATTTTTGTATAAATTGTCGCCTCACATCAAAAAGGCGAGCGCTTCGCCGCGCGCCTCTCGCCTCATTGAAGCGGGCCCTTGTCGCTATTTGTCGCCGCGCGCCATCCAAAACACTGGACAAGAGAAACTATCAGCAAGGGATGTATACTATCAACTCGCAAAATTTCCTCATTATCACATCATTTCTCCTGGCACCTCCCAGGGGTGTATGAATCACACTGCAAGTTAGAGAAACAAGAATGCTGGTGGGCGATAGTAGCATCTAAGGCATTTGTGCAGGGCCTTGGGTGGTGTATATAGATTTTAACACTAATAGATTCATAGCAAAAAGAAAGAACAACAATAGACTCACTAGGACTATGATGGACTTCTCTCATTTTATAGATCATTAGAAGCTTGTAGATTCTCATCTTAATGAGGATCCTTTTACATGGACAAATGGTAATAATCAGGAAAACTCTTCAAGATTGGATAGATTTCTTTTTCCGGCTAAATGCGCTGAGGAATTCAAGAACAAAAGGCAAGGGATACGCCCAAGGGTATTTTCTGATTGTACTCCCATTACTTTACAATGCGGAGATGGGGAAGTTTAAAATCTTACTTCAAGTTTGACAGCTGGTGGTTGGGTGTTGAGGGATTCAATGAAATGGTGAAAAGCTGTGGAACTCTTTTGAAATACAGGGTAGACTAGACTCCATTCTTTCAAGCCAACTGAAGTTGTGGAATACAAAGTTGTGGGATTGGGAATCTTCAGACCATGTTAGTCTGAAAAAGAATAGACAGTCAAACTAACTCAACTTTTAGAGTTGGACAACATTTAGGGAATATAGATCTCTTAAAGAAGAGCTACTTTTGAACGCCACCTTATTTATGAAGATACAGAGATCGCCAAAAAAATGAAGAGATAGCTTGGAGACAAAGGTCTAAAGTTTTGTGGTTATAACGCGGGGATAAAACAGAATGTTCTTTGAAAGGTTGGCAAATGCCCAAAGAAGATTTAAGACAATTGATAAGCTGGATATTAATGGAAAATTAGGGGATGATCTTGTGATCATTAGCGTGGAGATCATTTCATTCGACTAGCAATTATATACTAAATTTGAGCAGTGGAGGTTTGAGTTCACTTATGAGAAATGCCCTAAGATTACAAATGAAGAAGCAATATGATTGCAGATAATTTTTGAAGAACACGAGGTGCTTGATTGTATTAGGTTATGTGCAATTGAGAAAGCTCCAAGGCCAGATGGATATTCTATGGGTTTCTTCCTTTCTTGCTAGGATATTCTTTAGGTGGATATTATTAAGACTCCGGGGAATTTTCATTCTCATGAGTCTTTTGGAAAAATTTACAATGCACTCTTGCGGTCTTAATTCCAAAGAAGAATGGAGTAAGGGAAGTAAAGAACATGAGGTGCTTGATTGTATTAGGTTATGTGCAATTGATAAAGCTCCAAGGCCAAATGGATATTCTATGGGTTTCTTCCTTTCTTGCTAGGATATTCTCTAGGTGGATATTATGAAGACTCCGGGGAATTTTCATTCGCATGAGTATTTTGGGAAAATTCACAATGCACTCTTGCGGTCTTAATTCCGAAAAAGAATGGAGTAAGGGAAGTAATAATTTAGACCTATCAGCTTAACAATGGATCATATCGATGTCTTTTTGCATCACTACAGTGAGATATTCTCATGATAAATGGTTCACCTGAAGTTTTTTCCTCTTCTCATTGGAGTCAAACACGAGGGGAGATCCCTTGTATTTTTCCTTCATCCTTGCTATGGAAGGCGTAACAATATGGTAAAGTTGGCTAAGCATAAAGGATGACTAAAGGGCTTAAGAGTCTCTAATAACAGAAGCAACATGGAAATCTCTCATTTTTAATGTGCAAATGGCTTTTGATTCTTATTGATGCTAAAGTAGAACAAGTCAAACATCTAAAATGAATTCTAACATATTTTGAAGGTGTCTCAGCTTTACTCGTTAATTGGAGGAAGAGTTTTAATTTTGGTGAATGAAGTGCTAGAAGTTTAGCTACTTGCAGGGATACTTGGATGTGTGGTGGGTTCTCTCCCAAGAAGTTATATACGGATGCCTCTGGGAGCAAAATAAAAAATACTTGATATTTGGAATGGGGTTTTGAGGAAATTTGAAAAAAGATTGGCAGTCCTCAGTACTTATCTTTGAGAGGTCAAATGATTCTGGTAAACATTGTTCTCGGTTCATTGCTTCCATATATGATGTCTCTCTTTCCACTACCTCTTAAATGGAAAAGAGAATAGATTCACTAAGAAGAAATTTCATCTTGCAAGGTAATAGATAAAGGAGATATCATCTTATCAAGTGGAGTATTGTGATTAACAACAAAAGGCAGGAGGGATTGGGCATAAGATATTTGAGGTTGCATAATAGTGTTTGCTTATGAAAAGATTATGAAGGTTTAGTTGTGAGTTCCAGCTTTGTGGGGGAGGGGGGGGGGGTTAGTGCGAACTGTGAGCAAGAGTGTCAGTGGTGCGGTAAAAAGTAACTACACCTTTTGGTGTTAGTATCTTGAGATCAATTAGGAGATTGGCCTTCTTTTGCAAACAATATTAGCTATAAAGTTGGAAATGTGATGAAAGTATCTTTCTGGTATGACATCTGGGTTGGTTCTCAGCCTTTAAAGGAGTTTTTTCCTTTCCTATTCAGTCTTACTGATGCACAGGCACCTGATGCATTCATGAGGTTTGGAGACAACGGGGGTGGAATCTCAACTTCAGAAGATTTCTAAAGTAGGATAGCTGAACTCTTCAAGGTTCTGGAACAATTTCAAGGAACTAGAGCAAATGAAGACAAAATAGTTTGAAAGCATCGCAGTAAAGGCATCAACACAGTAAGTCTGTTTATATCAGTGTTATCAAAGGCGCGCTTAAAGCGCGCTTAAGCCCTGAAGCGAGGCTCAAAACATGTTGAGCACTTCGCCTCGCTTAACGGGCGCTTCAGTGTTGTCAATTAGGCTCTAAGACATACTTTCCTTGCTAACAAGCGTAATTCGGAAGACGCGACACTAAACAATTGATATTTCCCTTTATCGTAAAATTTTTTTTTTTTTTTTTTTGAGAAGGTAACAATTTTATATAAATATCAACTACACCAAGGAGGTGCTTTTTCGCATTTACAGAAGGTGGTATAAGAAGATCTTAAATCCTTAATGTACTACAAAGAGCCTAGGACATCTATAATGTAATCTGGATCTTCCATATACTTTTGCTTACACCAAAAATGGAGAAGAACTAAACATTTCATTTTCAATTTCTGTATGGTGCTACTTCTGTCTTCAAAGCATCTCTGATTTGTCTCTGACCAAACTGTCCACCAAATGCAAGCTGGGACTATTTTCCATCTTTCTTTGTTATTGGATAAGGTATTGTAATTGCTCCAGCATCTTAGGACGTCCATTGTATCCCTAGGCATTACCCACATGATCCCCTTTAGATTAATGAATATCCTCCATATTTGTTCTGTAATTCTGCAATGCAAAAAAAGATGGTTGATTGTCTCGGCTTCTTCACCACATAGATAACATTTGGAGCATAGGTGGAAGCCCCTTTTGATGAGGATGTCCTGAGTCAGAACTGCTTTTCTAGCCAAGAGCCAAGTAAAGCATGCAACTTTGTATGGAATTTTGACTTTCCATATTAACGTCCAGGGCCAGCAATCAATCTGGTTATTAGATGCGTTGAATTCCTTGTATGCTGATTTGACTGAGAAAATACCTTGCATGTTCCCTTGCCATAGAATACAGTCTTCAGAGAGTATAGAATACAGTCTTCAGAGAGTGATGTCCCCTTGAACTGATCTAGTGTTTTGTAAAATTCTGTTAACCTGGTTATCTCCCAGTCATTGAGTGGCCTTCTGTAGCTGAGGTTCCAACCATGGATAGACCATACTTCACCCACAGTTGCTTGTTGTTGCTGGGTCAGTATGTAGATGTCAGGAAATAGCTGCTTAAGTGGATTTTGGCCAAGCCAGTTGTCTTCCCAGAAAGAAGTTTTCAGACCATTACCTATTTTGAAGTGAGCCTTCGTTTCTGAATTTTGGCCATAAGTTTCTAATGGACTTCCAAACGCTTATTCAATAAGGACCACTAACATGTTTTGTTCTCCCGTTGCCTTCTGCTCCATATTTCCCTTCAATTACTTCCTTCCAAAGTGAATTTTCATTGGAGCCATATCTCCAGAGCCATTTCATCACCAAGCTGTGATTTTGTACTCTCAAATTCCTGATTCCTAACCCTCTTTTCTTCTTGCTGACTAATAGAGCATCCCATTTGACCAGATGGATTTTGTTGTCGTTGTTGTTGCCTTGCCACAGAAATTTCCTTCTCATTGCATCTATTCTTTTCACCACATTGACAGGAATGGGGAATAGAGTCATCATGTAAGTAGGTAAGGCATCCAATACACTATTAATCAAGATTAGTCTTCCTCCCAAGGACAAGTATTGACTTTTCCAGTTAACCAAATCCCTTTGGATTTGCTCTTAGCTCCTAGAGGCATGCCTAAATATATAGTCGGTAGTTCCCCTATCTTTCCTCCAAGAATGTTAGCCAGGTCTTGAAGTTCATTTACATTGTTAACTGGATATAAACTTTTGCTCCAGTTAATATGTAACCCAGAAATAGCTTCAAATAGGACGAATATCACCCTCATCATCTTCAATTGTTCTCTGTCGGCATTACAGAACACCAGTGTGTCATCGGCATATTGAAGGTGTGTGATTTCAAGGTTGCTGGCTGCCCTGTGAGATACATTAAAACCTTTGACCCAATTGTTGATTTGAGCAGTTTTCAACATATCACTGAGGCCTTCCATGGTTATGATAAAAAGGAAGGGAGAGAGAGGATCTCCTTGCCTCAGCCCTCTTTGTGATGAAAAGAAGTCAACTGGTGAGCCATTTACCATAATAGAAAATCTTACTGTGCTTATGCAGTACTTGATCCAGTTGACCCATCTGTCTCCAAAACCCATCTTCACTAAGAGCCCAAGTAAGAAGTTCCAATTCAAATGATCAAAGGCCTTTTGAATGTCCAGTTTGCATACTATCCATGGTTTCTTACTTTGTATCCTTGCATCTATACATTCGTTGGCAATGAGAATGGCGTCCATAATCTGTCTCCCTTTGATAAAGGCCATTTGTTGAGTGTCTACCAATTTGTGCATAACTTCCTTGAGTCTCTCAGTAAGTAGTTTTGAAATTATTTTATAAATGCTACTTACAAGGGAGATAGGTCTGAAATCTTTCAGTTCTTTGGAGCCCTTCTTCTTTGGGATCAAAGCCACATAGGTTGCATTGAAGCTTTTCTCAAAGATTCCTCTGTCATAGATGTTCTGTGTCCCAGTAATTGGTGAAGAAAGCCATGGTGTAGCCATCAGGTCCAGGGGCTTTGTCCCCGGCGCATGCTTGGACACTATTCCATATCTCTTGAGCTTCAAATGGACTATGCAACACTTGGTTTTCTTCTGCTGTGATTTTGGGACAGACTCTGAGGTTGCCTTGCGGCCTCCATTCTTCTACTTCTGCATACAAGCTTTGGTAGTACGTGACAATCTCTCTTTTGATGTCAGTTGGGTTCCTCATAGGTTGTTCTTCGACTTCTAGAAAATCAATGTTGTTTTGTCTTCTGTGTGCATTGGCTGTTCTATGAAAGAACTTTGTGTTCCTATCCCCTTGTTTCAGCCATGTTGCCCTGGATCTCTGTCTCCATGCCATCTCTTCGTGTTGGCAATTTCTTCAAACTCCATAGACAAGGTAGCTTTGGTAAGTATTTCATCCTCATTCAGGTCTCTTTGATCTTGAATCTCATCTAGCTCAGACAATTGAGATAGTATGTTGAGTTTCTGCATCTCCAGGTTCCCTTGGATTGTCTTGCTCCAATTTCTGAGTTTATGTTTCAAGGCTTTCAACTTGAAAGCCAAGATGTAGTCCGGCCTTCCTTCACAAGTAAATGAGTGCCACCAGTTTTTGATCATGTCTTTGAATCCCTCTGTCTGCAACCACCAGTTTTCAAATTTGAAATATGATTTTGCTGGTTCCCAGTTACCACACTGAAGCAATAATGGGGTGTGATCAGAAGTCACTCTTTGAAGAGTTGACTGTTTTATGTTTCTAAAACCCTCATCCCAGTCTTTAGAGATCAGAAATCTATCAAGTCTGGCTGCACAGTTGTGTGTATCTCCTTTTCTCCAAGTGAATCTGCCTCCTAACAGTTGCAAGTCCACTAAACCCATGTCTTCAATGAATTCGGAGAATTCAGTCATTGTTCTACTGAATCTTGTTGCAATTTTTCTTTTCGGATGGAAATCTAACTGTATTAAAATCTCCACATACAATCCAGGGACCATTGAATAATCCCCTAGATGCATCAACTTCCCACCAAACCTCTTCTCTTTCTTCTCTATCATTTGGAGCATAAACACTAGTTAAATGCCAGGTGAAGTCCTGTGTTTTTCCAGTAAATTTACATGTAATAGAGTAGGATCCCAAACTACTTATTTCACCATCCCAAATCCTACTATCCCACAAAAGCAGGATGCCTCCTCTGGTTCCGCTAGCTTCCAGCTGTGCAAATTTCCCCAATCTGTTTGCCCATAGATCTTTAACAATTCTTGTGATATCTCCTTCCAATTTGGATTCTTGAAAGCAATACACATCCCCGGTCCAGGTATTGATACAACTCTTGATCTTTTCCCTCTTCCTTGACCTGTTGAGCCCTCTTACGTTCCATGATATGACGTTGACTTTCATTGATCTTTGATGATAAGGTAACCTCCTCTGCTTCTTGTGCCATTGCTTTGAAAATTGCTCCCTGTATCCAGACATTTAAGCTCCTTGAAACCCTTAGTTTTTGGAGTTGTTGCTGCCACCAATTCTGCTTCTCCCTTGTTTGCTTGCCTCATGTGATCAATCATCATGAATAGCTGCATTGCCTCCTTCTCACAGCCTTGAAAATCTAATCCAAACTCTTTGCTTAGCTTGATGATGTCCAGATTGGAGTGTCGAAATCTGGATCCTTCTCATCTTCTCTGTTTTGCAAATTCAGTGGTTCTGCCTCTTCAATTGTCCAATTTTCATCTTCACTTGCTTCAACAATCTGCATGTTATTAGTTGCTTGCACTTCTGTTAAGGAATTTTCTATCTCTTTGGCGACAGACATGGTATCTTCTGCATTGCTTGGGTTAAATTGGGCTTCTGAGCTTCTTTCTTCTTCAAATGTTTTCTTTGTGTCCTCCGAGTTTGGCTTTATTTCGTGGGTTGTAGCATGCAGAATAAGCGTAAAACATGGAGATATTGCCTCTATTTCTACAGATATTGGGTCTGGTCTGAGATCTGTAGAAATCCCTTTTAGCAGCTTGGCCTCCAGAAGACTTTGGACCAAAGGGTCACTTAAGAGTCTTGCCTTCTCGCATGACAGTGCACGTGAGTCTTTTAAAACTGTAGGCATAGGTTGTACTTCCTTAGAACATCCCACATTTCCCCCATCATTGAGATCTTGGGTCCCTCCCCATGCTGCCATAGATTGGTTTGTTAACTGCCGGTTAAAGGCCTCTATGCTGCCACTGCCGGAGCTGAATCTTACCGGTGCTTCACACCATATTTGAATCGTAAAGATGGTCCCTTCGCTCTCCACATCAACCATCTTTGGGACTAAATCTCCGTTCCCTTTCACCTTCAATCCCTTTCACCTTAATTTCTTTGTCCATATATTTGTTATTCATGCTTATAGATATTACTTGGACTACACATACATATTTGTAATTTTTCTCCATTTGCACCTTTCTCCGTTAAAGCCCACGCTCTATTTGCGTTTTACGCTTAAAGCCCTAACAGACGTTAGAGCTTTTTTGCGCTTTTCGCCTTTGATAACATTAGTTTATATAGCCTTCAATGATACTGGACAACAGATCATTTGGCCTAAGAAGCATATTTGGAAAGTTAAATGCCCATATAAGGTTAGCTTCTTTCTCTTGGTTGGTTGTTAAAGATGCATTTTTAACTCAAGATAATTTGAGGAACGCAACTGTGCTCAAAATGCCATTTGTGTGAAAAGGAATCAGAGAGCATTAGCCATCTTTATACACTGAACTCACTGATCAGCTATGTCAACTATTTCTAAGCATGAAAGGAACCAAATGCGTTGTGCTAAAGTCTACTGGAGAATTGATGGTATGCTGGAACCACATGGGAGGGACTGTGAGGCAGAAGAGATGGTGGTGAACACTTCCTGTGTGTGTCTGGCGGACAATATGGAAGGAAAGAAATTCAAGATGTCTTGATGAAAGAACTAAGAGGCAGCTGTACTCAAGCTGAATTGTCTTCTTTAATTTCAGTTGTGGTGTAAAGAACTCCTAGAAGACTTAGACTTTTTACTAGACATTATAGAATCCTTGTAAGAAGAACAAGGATTATTTTTGGTTTTGCTCTTTTGATTTGTAGATATGTTGGTTCCCAGCACAGCCTTAGTGCTGGAGATATATAGTAGCACTGTTACCTTCCTCGAGAAAAAAAAAGTTTAAATGCTCTTCATTAATCTTGCCTATATAATGACTCAACTAATAGATCTTTGTCTTCTTGATATTGATCAATATATCTGTACGTCTTTAATTATTGCACGGGCATAACTGTCTGTCATCATTCAACATTCTAACTTTTTGAAGCTGCAGCATATTGGTGATTTCAATTATGCAAGGTTAGCAGATTTTGGAGCAGCAATATCTGGAGCCAACAAGCTACAGTGCCAGCAAGTGCTTGAAGAGCTAGATGTAAGTTTGTGGTTCAAGAAGTTAGATACGTAATATTTTCTGTATGTGTACTTTTTTCAATACAAACCCCAAAGAGAGAGGTTTACCAGTATTGTGAGTTCTATCCACTCTGGAAGAGAGCGAGGTTTTGTTACTAGGTGGTAGATCTAAGATTTTTTCTTTGCCATTTGCTTCCTATTGTAACTACAAAAAAATATATGTTTGGTCTGTGCGTCCCTGTTCTGAAAAGGAAAAATGGTTGAAAGTTAAAGAAAAAAGGAGGATCCAAGTGTATAGCTTAGCAGTAAAGCTTCGTTTCTTGCTGATGGGTAAAATCGCTTCTCATTGGTACTCTTTGCTCGAAAAGTTAGGAACCTAAAAAAGGTTATCAGTTTGTTCACCACTTCATAAAAAGAAATTGTCTCTTTGTTCAAGTGGAGCTACTTATTTTGGGAAAATTAGAAAGGAAAAATATTCAGTTTAGAACAGCTAGCAATTTTTTGTATTTCCTCATAAGGATCGTAAACTCGCATTACAATGGTTATTTCATGATTTTCATCGAACTGAGCCTTTTGTATGCCGAGGGATCAGAATACAGTGTGTACATGAGATAAAATGAACGTTTCCCGCTTGTTGTTTTATAGCTAACGTCATAATACCTGCGTCAGGTGCATAAGCGGCTACAACTTACCCTGGAGCTAGTGAAGAAAGAAATGGAGATTAGTAAGATTCAGGTAAATGCACGTCAAGACGCATAACTTTGAATAGTTGTTATGCATGCATTTAGCATTTTACGCCGTCTTTGTTTTCTGCAGGAATCAATAGCAAGAGCAATTGAAGAAAAAATAAGTGGAGAGCAACGCCGTTATTTGTTGAATGAACAATTAAAGGCCATAAAGAAGGCATGTGGATTATGTGCAGCTTTTTTTTTGTGTTATCATCCTTGAACTTAGTGCTTACATATGTTTATTCCTAGATAATATATATGTTAAGCTTCTGATTTTTATGTTTGATTCACAGTTTAAACAAAAGAGTTGATTTGAAAAGAAGTACTTCCTTATGACATGATTTTGATTGGCTTAATGCAGGAACTAGGTTTGGAGACTGATGACAAGACAGCTCTTTCTGGTTAGTTGTCTCTTAATTATTATTGAAATGGATAATGTTCTTTTTGGATTTATTACGGCCAGACGTGTTTTCCCATCTGGCCGATGAAACATCTTATGGTGTCCCTGGTAAAATTCCATTTAGCAGTAGCATAGAAAAGGCCATTTTGCAATATTTTTTTTGCCCTTTCTGTGGTAAAAGTTTTATGGTGGCTGATTGATCTCATGTTTACCATTGAAAATCTTCACTAGAAGGATGAATATCAGGCGGTAATTGGCTTTACATATAGGAAGTTGAAGATTGAATTTTCTTTGTACACAGTCCAACCAACTTTATTGACATGCTTTCTAAAACTATTTGAGACATTCCAAACTTTTGACAGATTAGAATACATTGTACCTATAGGGGGCTGTTTTGTGTTTTCACCAAAGCACTTAATAAGACAATACTGGAATCCTTCAACTTCAATTTCCGAAAGGTTACTGTCTACCATATTTGGTAATGTGGCACAAATTCAACATTGATTTACTGGAAGGCCACATTTTCCGTTGTTAGCACTGCATTGTTGTTTACTCAAGTTATGGACTGCTCCAATGCCTTCTTTTTCTCCTCAATTCTGTCCTGTGTCCCTTCAGTGCACTTCCTAATTAGAAGCCTACTTGCTTTTTCTGTCACGTGCTCTTTCTTCTCCCCTTTGCTCCTGTTGAGGAGTAGGTTTTGGTGATAATAGACGTTACTGCAAACCCTAAAATGCGGTTCTCATTATTTTTTCTCTATAATTTTCACAAAGATAGAGTTAAGCTACGCGTTGTAACATTGTTTTGGTAGACCTGGTTTTGGTGTTGAAATTGAGAGAAGAAACTGCCTAATGATTAGGTTCGCTTTAAGGGCTTAGATTTTTTTGGTCAATACTAAGGGAAACCTGCAGTTTCTTTTTTCCCTTTTTAATTACATCTAATTGTGTGACACTATATTTGTTTTTTACTGCAGCAAAGTTCAGGGAAAGATTGGAGCCTAATAAAGAAAAAATACCAGCACATGTTATGCAAGTTATTGAAGAAGAACTGACAAAACTGCAACTGTTGGAAGCTAGTTCCAGTGAATTTAACGTGACACGTAATTATCTTGATTGGTTGACTGCCTTGCCATGGGGTAATTACAGGTTTGTTGTCTATCTATTCTACCTTACACTGTCTTGGGTTCAATCCAACTGATGTTATCCTTATCCTTGGTTAGCTGTACTAGAGGAATCTGTTTGCAAGAAGTTGGCTAAACAGTCATGAGAAATAAAAATGTTATTCTCTGAAATTTGCTAGGCTTCCAAGTTAACCTTACCGCGTGCCTAGTGATGTGACTTGCCTAAATTTCTATTGAGTATATCCATTTGTCTTTAACTTTTCTTTCTCCTCCTGTTCTTTATTTTGGGTTCTTCCATGGATTTGAGGATGCTTCCTTGACATCCCAATGTATGAGTTTAGACCAGGATCTCATGAGAGCAGCAAAACTAGGATTGTACTTATGATAAACTCCTTATGTAGGTTAAGATGGGGGCTTGATTTGTCATAGTTCGTGTTGTTTGCTGCTGATGGTGGTGGTGTTCTCTTTATAGTTTTGATCTCTGCCCTGGATGTATTGCATTGGTTCCTGAACTTTTCTTCTTTTATGATCCAAAATGCAGTGATGAAAACTTTGATGTACTACGGGCAGAACAAATTCTTGATGAAGACCACTATGGGTTAACCGATGTTAAAGAAAGGATCTTGGAATTTATAGCTGTTGGAAAACTCAGAGGAACCTCGCAAGGTTGGTAAATGCCTTATTTTTTAAAAATAGTGACCCTCAATTTTAATAAAATCCTCAGTTTTATAAGATTCAGCCATAATCATATTAAAAGAACGGAAAATGATCCAGCCATCTCCTTACTGTCCATTTTCATAACATTATAATATACCAATGGAAAATATATCCATAGAACATGAGATTTATGGTTCCCACATACTATATTGACATCAAATTGGAATGAGTAAACCGGAAGAAGATTTTAGGGCGTTTGAGAAATATTTATCGGTGGAACTTAGGTAATACTTTTTGTGATAGTCGAGAGTTCCTCCAATGTTTTCTTGTGATTATCTGTGGAGTAAAGAAATATATCTTGAGCTTAATTTCTTCCCTTGAAAAGCAACTAATGTGAGTTAAATAGCTGCACCTTGGGCCATACTTTGTTGGTTTTCTTTATAAATTCTGATATTGTGTTGTCCATGATTGGGTGCTCGCTCTATGTTATTTTATTGATAACTTACTTTCACTGCCAGTTGTACTTGTATATCTTTGGGACATTGAACTTGAGATGTAGTTGTTTGTTGAGGATAATCTTTGAAAATTATGAAGTGTTGAGGAAAAAACAGACAAAGGGTAACTCTAGAAAAATGTGAATTGCACCATAGCTAGGACAACGTTTGATTCAAGTGATGATATTAATCACAATTATACACTGGCACTGTCTCTCATATGTGCAGCTTTACCTGATTTATCTCAGTTTAATTTATGAATCTGAGTCAGGAAATAGAAACAAACTCATTGCTTATTTTTGTTTGAACAGGGAAAATCATATGCCTCTCTGGCCCTCCTGGGGTGGGCAAAACCAGTATAGGCCGTTCAATTGCACGTGCATTGAACCGCAAATTTTACCGATTTTCTGTTGGAGGGCTGTCTGATGTTGCTGAAATAAAGGTAACAGAAATATCTAACCAGCTAAAACAGAGTTGTTTTGTGGTGCACATAATCTTGAACTTTCATGACTAACTTTGGGATACACTTCAAGGGACATCGACGAACTTATATTGGTGCCATGCCGGGGAAGATGGTGCAGTGTTTAAAAAGTGTGGGAACCGCTAATCCTCTTGTTTTGATAGATGAAATTGACAAGGTATTTTATGGTTTGTGAGTTCGTACTCAATTATATGCTTTGACTCTGAGTGAAGTGTAACTTCTTTTTCACTATTTAATCTCACTTTTCTGTGTATGACCACCGGAAGAATCTTGGGCATGAACATATTATGTTTTTGCTTGGATTTCTTCTGCAATCTAAATGTTTGAAGAATGTGTATAATTTCGATTAAATTTAATAATAGCTTTGTATTTTTTCTTCTATGGCAGTTGGGAAGAGGACATGCTGGTGATCCAGCAAGTGCTATGTTGGAGCTTCTTGATCCAGAACAGAATGCAAATTTCTTGGATCATTATCTTGATGTTCCTATTGATTTATCAAAGGTTAGTTGTTTCCTGGACCTGGAGCACTTATCAAATTGTTGTGGCTATTGTTTGGCCCTTATGAAATGCCCTCTAACATCATCTGATGAGTGGGGACTAATGTGATATTAAAAATCTTGCAAATATCTAATATCATTTTGCTTTTTCACCTTTTAATTTCCCCTTCTTTTCTTTACTTATTGATGTTTTATTTCGTCTCTTACCTTAGTTAAGTTTGGAAAAAGTTTCGTGACTGAACATGTTTCTTTTATTGTCCATAATGAAAGGTTATCTGGAAGTATTTTATTTCACGTCTGTGTTACCTTTGCCTGTTTTTGTGACTGTAATAAGATTAGTGTAAGTAGAATGTTGTTCTCTTGATACTTGAGAAAAACTAGGTTTCATTGGCATTGGTTTTGGTGATCATTCAATAGGAAAAAGGTTGATGCATTGAGATTTCCTACTGTCTGTTCATATTATCTTGGCCAAATACATATGCAGCCCCTTAAACTTGTCCAATATTTTCACTTAGACACTTATACTAAAGTATGTACCAATTGAATACTTGATCTTAATACAAAATGTACCAATTGAACACAAAATTGACAATGCTAGACCAAGTTAAGTGCGTGTATGTCACTTGCTATTGACATGGCAAACAAAACGAATAAAAAACTGACACGTATCAAATCTTTTAGAAAAAGGGAGAGAGGTATGGCCCCCTCTCCTTCCTCGTCGTCTTCCCCAACAGAGCCCTCATTTCCTCCACAGTCATTTCTCCATTTCCTCCATTATTGTGAGTTTCCTCTTTCTTTAATTAATATTCAATCAATAACCAGAAAGAAAAAATAGTAAAAACATTGTAGGATCTTCACTAGTTGAGCAATCAAATCAGTATAAACAATGAATTTAGGGGATGTTTCGATATTAACATCTGCAAATTCTAGATCAGCGTCACAAGCTACTTCTACAGCAGCAAATGCACTCGTTTACTGTCTAATGTTGTCGGTGTTGTAAATGGGTGATTTTTGAGGTGTAACTAAATGTTTGCTTTTACAAGTATTGATGACAGCAGACTGCCTTTGTAAATTTGTGGCTACCATATTAATAGAGCTTCAAAGAAGCATTTTCTTTCTTCATTACCTTCTAGATATTAGAACTGTTTGTTCCCTCGTCTGATTTGGACGAATTGTTCGATCATTATTCATTTTTGTTTGAAGAAATTTGGTTTACATTTGAAGGAATTGTTAAACTGACTGGACCAATTGTCTTTTTTATTTTTTTTTATTTTGAAGAATCAATGGTAAAAAGGAAAAGAAAATAAAAGAACGGAAATTTATTTTTCAGGCAAAGCCTCATAGCTTCCGGCAGAAGATATTTTGTATTGAGATTTAGAGCTATGTCACGCTCCTAGAAGCTGTGTTGTGCACGTGCTGTGCCATCTCAGCAGATTGTGTTTAATAGGTACATTTTTGGTAGAGATGAAGTGTTCAATAGGTAAATACTTTAGTATAAGTGTCTAAGCGAAAAAACCGGGCAAGTTTAAGGGGCCACATATGTATTTGGCCTATTATCTTTGATGGCTTTACTGATGAGGGATATGGTTTTATACCTCTTGAAGTTGCCGATAATTGGAGCGATAGACTTTGAGTGTTGAGCATTAGTTTACCTATTGATTAAAGAATTTGGCCCATAATTCAAATATGACAACTTTGCCGATACCGGTACTATTTCATTTTATTATATCGAACATCAGCAAATCAACAACATGGCTAGAGAGAGAAGGCTGATGGGTATATTCGCATACAATTTCATTTGTTCTGTCCTTTAATGTGATAATTTACTGTGTGTTATTCCCTCAGGTCCACAATAAGTGACCAGTTTACCTTTTTATTTTGGTCCAAAATAAGTGTCCATTCATATAATCAATGAAAAATTCAATTTGTTTTTCTAAATTTACCCTTATGTACGTATCCCTATAAAGCCTTTACTCCTCACATTAAATTATGTTGCAATATTTAATTAGGGGTAGTTTACTCACACTAACTATTTTTGTCTAGGATTTAGTATTTCCTTAATGGATGTGCCCATGGCAAATTGGTCACTTATTGTGGACCGGAGGGAGTACTATATCTTTTTCATAATGGTAAATATTTGTGTTATATTTCCAAAGGGCTCTGTCAAAAGAAGATGGCATCTTTCGATTATTTTGGTAGTATTTGGGTCTGACTTGGTTATGGGGAGGAGGCTATATAAAAACCTTGTTATGGATGTTGAGTTATATATGAACCTGAAGAATTATAAAATCCAACCTCTAGGTTTTAATGTACTTCCAAAATCTGAAAAAACCGAGCTTTGACACCTTCAGTGTTTTCTATCCTCTTTGCTTAATACAATTACCTATTCCACTGTACTTTATACAAGAATGACATCTGCACATTTATCCATTTTTTGAGTGCATAATTTGAGGTCGATCATTTTCCTTTTTGCGGCTGTAGGTTTTGTTTGTCTGCACAGCCAATGTCGTAGAAATGATACCTAATCCTCTTTTGGATAGAATGGAAGTAATTTCAATTGCTGGTTACATTACGGATGAGAAAATGCACATAGCCAGGGATTATTTGGAGAAAGCTACTCGTGAAACATGTGGGATCAAGCCTGAGCAGGTATGTCTTATAGAAACGTCTCTAGTTGCATCTCTTTCATTTTCTCTTGTGCATATTCATTAATCGGGTGAATAGTTTTGTATTTTTTCCGCTCCCAATTTTTGACATTTCAGAAGCAGACATTGGCCTGTTGGGAAAATGTTTGAAACATGATTGGGCAAGAATGTAACTTCTTAAAGTAAAATGTGAAAAGCTTTATTCAGTTAGAAGTTTATGGAACAAAATATATGATAAGAAAGTTCAGGGGATCAAGCTCTTTACGCCCTTACATATAGAACATGGCGAAAGGAAAAAAATTGCACGGATATAGTAAATCCCATTATAGGTTTTTTGCCATATGCTTTAATATTTCCTAGAAAATATATTGTTTCTCATTTCAAAAAGAAATATGCTGTTTGATGTATGATATCATTTTCATCTTAAGCCTCTACATTTAGAATATACTTACCTCCAAAGCTAATGGATTATAAAGTTTAATACAAACTCTTCCATCACTATACTTTTCAAGAAGTATTTAAGCGGTTGTCCACATTGCTGTATATATCCTCTCAAGGGCTGCTTTCTCTTGAGGAATGTTTGCTTGACCGAGCCAAACTGTGACTGCCTTTGCTAGCCAATGTGCCCGTGTATCATTAACACAACCACTGTGCCACACTTCACTGGGAATATAAACACAATTGAAGGTGGTTTTGTCGTGGTAGTCACCAATCTCTATTGGTAAATGGGGAGGTATAATGAGTTTCTTACTGGTAGGGATACATGTGCCTGCTGGGCTGGGGTTGCTGGATGGTATTGTGTAACAGATTTGAGCGTGGCATGGACTAAAGCAGGATGGATGTTTAAAATATGCCAAGTGTTTTGGTTTTTTGTTGTTGACTTCAATTTGACCATCGTGTAAAAGAAAAACTAGAGTAGTTTGTTAACAGCAGTGAATTTTTTATTACTGTACAAGGAATTATCATACAATGCCAAGATTAGCGGTGATGACTCCAAAAAACACTTGACAATGTCTATTGAGTGAGCTTAAGTTACAAGATGACTGCACTGCAGTAAATATGTTCTCCCACAGCCTTAAAGATGAGATCAATGGAATTCGGAGGATCTTATATTTAGCTCTCTAATGTGATCTTCAGTTGAAGAAAAGGGAGCTGAATACTTACTGATTAAGGGCATCAAAATGACACATTTGACCTCATCTATATCTGCGGTGTCATTTACTGTGCCATATGGATCTCTGGTGAAGAAAAGGGAGCTGAATACTTGCTGATTAAGGGCATCAAAATGACACATTTGACCTCATCTATATCTGCAGTGTCATTTACCGTGCCTATATACTCTAATAATTAGCGTTTTCCACTTATCCCAAAAAAAACACTCTAAATGCGGACGTCAGAAGTTAATAAGTTGATATACAGGAGGGCTGATGGCTACTTTGGTTTGTTTTGGCCCTCCAGAGCGGATAGGAGCAGTTCTAATTTTTGAAGTATCTTGAAGGCTGTTGGTACTTTTTCATGACATAGTAGTGGCTTTATGCTTATCTAATGGCAAACGTATGACAGGACTAGGGTAGAGCTTTGGGTACCCTTTCTCGGCAAATGCTAGCTCCCTAATGCTCCTGTAAAATTACTCGAGTTGATATGTAATCAAGTTGAAAAGATGCAACATTTGAGCCCATGTATATGTCATCTCTCTGTCTCTCAGGCTTTTGACATGCTGAGGGCCGTTTCTCAGATGCAGAGATGTGATATCAAGCTGGAAAATTAAGTGTGCATGATTTGTATTAGCAATTGATTGCAATTCAAAGCCTTGAATGGTTGATGTTTGGTTTAAATATTTTAACACGCATAACTATCCTGGCAGTTAGTATATGTGGTTTTAGAAAGACTTTCAACTAATGCCTTGATGTTGTTTTTCAAAATATTTCACAAGTTACACTGAAGCATTTCTTGCAATAAGCTAATTTTGTTGGCTTCATGAATTCTTTATTTCAGGTTGAAGTGACCAATTCAGCGCTTCTTGCTTTAATAGAAAATTACTGCAGAGAAGCCGGTGTACGCAATCTGCAGAAGCAGATTGAAAAGATTTATCGCAAGGTTCTGTGACCTGTCCTCTTTTGTATAAAACATCTAATGATGAAATTGTCTGAGTCTCGTGCCTAGTCAACTTTTGACGAAAACTGATGGTTATTTCATGAAATTGTCCGAGTCTAGTGCCTAGTCAACTTTTGAATCGTTTTCATGCTCTGATACTTTGCACATCCTGTTCTTGCTTTTCAGATAGCTCTAAAGCTTGTCAGAGAATATGGAGAGATTGAGCCTCAGAATACGGAGGCAGATGAGGTAAAAGCAGAATCTATCCATCTATCAGACGGAATCAAGTCTAAGGAAGAAATTCAAGCTGGAGTTGAGTCAGCAAACGGTAGCAATGATGATGAGGCCTCTGAAAATAATGCTGAAGCTGAAGCACAGGGAGCAGTGGATCAGACGCAGAAGTCTGCTAATGAAGATACTTGTTTACAGGTAAATGAAAAACATTAAAAAGCAAAAATATAATGTTTAGTACTTCAGGTAATTCTTGCAAGTTGTAACTATGTATGCTACAATGTATTTTAGTGCTTCTAAGTTTTATCTATGCTTAAAATAAAAATACAAGTTGCAGTGTAATAGATAGTTTTGTAGGCACAGAAATGTCTTTTTACAACTTGTCTTACTGCCTCAGGTTGGATTAAATATGGTTAACAAATGAATGTAAGAAATCACTTATCTGGCAATATTTTTTTGATTTGCACCGGGTGTCTGAGTCTCTTAGAGTCCCGACTAATCCCCGGGGGTGCACAGGCCCTCAGCAAGGAGTTTCCCACAAGTGCACCACGGTTAATTTAGGTTTTACCCAGTCCGATGGCCCTCAGAAATTGTTTGCACCCACTTGGTTTCACTTGAGACCTTGAAAGGGAGCAAACCCCAACTATAAACAGGGGCCTCCATATGGCCAAAAGGACAAGAAAAAGATACATATTGAAGCTCTCCTCCACAGTGGTGATTGGCAAGTCTTCCGCATAGCAAGAAGTCGTCGTCTCCAGGGGTGAGCCGCAATATAACACCAAACAAGCAAGGGAAGCACTTTCTTTTGAAATGTTAACTAAGAACAAGCAAGGGAAGCGCATGGTAGAAAATGTATAGAATTCTACCAAATTAAATTGCTAATGAATAATGTCCTTGTATTTCCTTGGCGTTGCGTGATTTTATGTTTACATATTTATCTGCATTTAATATAATGACTATTGTGTCTTTGCGACTGAATTTTGGTTCTGAGTGGTTGTGATCTTAACAGGATACTCAGGAAACTGAGAAAGCAACAGAAAGTGAAGCGAGTAAAACAGTAAATAAAGTGGTTGTTGACTCGCCAAACTTAGCTGATTATGTTGGCAAACCTGTTTTCCATGCGGAGCGCATATACGATCAGACACCAGTTGGAGTTGTGATGGGTCTTGCTTGGACTTCAATGGGTGGCTCAACACTCTATATAGAAACATCTCTGGTGGAGCAAGGAGAAGGGAAAGGGGCTCTCAATGTTACAGGACAACTAGGCGACGTTATGAAAGAAAGTGCCCAAATTGCCCATACGGTTGCCAGGACAATTTTGCAGGAAAAGGAGCCTGATAACCAATTCTTTGCAAATAGTAAGCTTCATCTTCACGTTCCTGCAGGTGCTACCCCTAAGGATGGCCCTAGTGCTGGTTGTACTATGATAACATCCTTGTTGTCTCTTGCCATGAAAAAGCCTGTTAAAAAGGACCTGGCAATGACAGGGGAAGTCACGCTAACTGGAAAAATTCTCCCTATCGGTGGGGTATGTTAACAATTCTTACACCACCTTATAGTCTCATGCAGCTTTTATGTCTGATCATCTATCATGTTTTCTTTTTATTTTTCATTGATTTTGTCTTTAATGTTCTTTATGCTTTGATTTTTTCCTGTGTCTGTATGATAAGAGTGGTCTTTTTTTAATGACCCCACCAGTGTTGGATTCCTTTCTGAAGTGCCTTGATTTTACAAAAGCTTTACCTTTTGGTTCCAATAATAGGTCAAGGAGAAAGCCATAGCAGCCCGAAGAAGTGATGTGAAAACTATAATATTCCCTTCAGCCAATCGCAGAGATTTTGACGAGCTTGCTCCTAATGTCAAGGAAGGCCTTGATGTACACTTTGTGGATGACTACGAGCAAATATTTGATTTGGCATTTTGATAGCCAGAGTACAGAATATTTAAGTTGTTTTTGGTGACAAATTGTCCACCTGTAGGCTGAGTTCGCCATCTCATTCATTCTGGACCTTATGCCCAGAGATGTAGTTTTGTTTTGCTCCTTGTTTCATATTTACATGTGCACATCAATGTCGAACAAGCAGCCTTGATTTTTTCACCATTGTATCATAAGTATAATTCATGAATCTCAAGGACACATACGGATTTTCCCTTTTGCCAAGAATGGAAGGTAAGATTTGACGGAAGGAAAGTCTCTTAAATTTGCTTTAGCTTCTATATAGCAGACTCCGCCGTCACAGTTTCTTGGATATGGATTAATTGACTTCTTGGCATCTTTATTTTCTTACAGGCAAAGAAAGATGAAAGAAGGGAAAAAGGAAGGAAGAAACAGAAAACACAAAAGAGACATTATTTCAGTTTCCATCAATGTATGGCCAGAATATGTTTACTGTCTAATCAGCAAGCAGGGTGCATGCATAGCTAGTATTGATGTGTGCGGACTCTTTCGTAGTCACGGGCAGTTTTCGTCTTATCCTATATTTTCAAAATACTTGCTTGCTGAGTGCAGTGTCGAGAATCAAATTCCCCTACAAAAGAAAGGTGGACATGTTGGTGTCTCCATTAACAAAACAAACAGCTGTTGTACTCTTAATAAAAGATCTTTAAAGCCGGGTATCAATGGAACTGTTAAGAGTAGCCAAACCCCAAAAATGTCTGAATTCTTGATTTGACTAGCAGACTAGGTACTAATTCAAAAATGTCACCTTTCATTATAGGTGAAGAGAGAACCAGCTTTTGGTTATGATGCTCTTAACTTCAATCTTTCCCTTTTTTGTTAGTCTTTGTCAAGAGAAATAACAACTTTATAACTCTTGATTAATGGGGGTACCTTTTCTTTCAAATGTACCATTTTTTGCGTTAGGTCTTTTAAGCCTGTCGTCTTACGGAGTGCATCTTATGAAATCAGGCAACATGAAGTCCAAACTATGTTCACTGATCTCACAAAATTTCCCACTGCAATGGCAGGGCGATAATTTAGAAGCTGAGGATCGGTATGTAATGGTCATTGAAGAACATCGAAGATATTTTGTTCCATCCAAGCATTTTAAACATGAAATAAAGGAAAAAGAATCAACTCTTGCCAATGCCGATGCTTGGTACAGACGGACTCAAAACTTCCATTCTCTTCAGCTAACTTCAACTGAAGCAAATATTAGGTCTATGGGTTGTGACATCGTATTCCTTAAGAAATATTCAGATAAGAGTTGCATCGTTAAAAGGTATTGTATGAGTGTTACGAAAATAAAAGAGAGTGTCACTAGGAAGACTGTCAGTATTTCAGTTTAGAAATGACCCTACGTGCACGTGAGCCTGGAGGTAAGTAACTAAGGATAATCCTAGGCTAGGAATAATATCAAAAAAGATTCTGTCAAGCAAACGATATAACAAGCTTGCAACTTTACAAGAGACAGAAGGTCTCCCTAAGCACTACAACGAAATGCTAGCTGAGGAAATAAGAAAGAAGGCTTCAACCTAAGCTCAGTGACCTAAAGAGGAAATGGTAAAACAATCTCACTATAACATTGTAAGCACTCTATAAGAAAGTGACACCTGCAATAGCTAATAAACGAGAAGTAAAGTCAAATGTAATATACGAGACCATATGAATTGCACAAAATTCTTGCATGCGTGGAAACTAAGATAAGATAAGTATGCACGCAATAAGGGGGCAGAAAGACCAGGAAAAGTAATTGCTTACGTTTAAAGAAAGTTGAGAAGGAACAAAGGAATTATTCGATCAATGATCCAGAGTTAGTTACATTATGAACGCACTTAAAATTTTGGAGTATTGTCCATGCAGCATATATGTTGACAATCATACAGCCGTAGAAGATTCCAGTATAAATTAAAAGAAACAAATTGAGCCCAAGTCATAGATAAAAGATTGAGTTGTTAGAAGATTGTATAATGGATATTCCATAGCGTCCATGAAAGGCTAAAGTATGGTAGAGTGACAAATTTTAGGAAGACATGAGAGTAAGGATAAGAAAGGTCGAATGAGAAGGTGATGAGAATAGATAAGTCCTCGGGATTAAGCCCATGAAAACAATAGAACTAATGGTTTCTCTAGGTTATACAAAGTTCAGTAAAGAGTGAATGAACTCAAATGAGTCTAAGACTAATAGCATTTAGAAGAGATGAAATGCTTCCCTAGTAATAGAATAAGGGCGTAATTATGATAGATAAATGATGACGTTTGGGCCTTTGATTGAGTATGATTTGAAGGGAAAAAAGTATTTCATGAATTGTATAGGATTAAAATACCCACGTAAGATGAATCACATTGTGATGCTATGAAATACGGTTATGAAAGCATGCTGCAGGTGAATTAGTCTAATCACTTTAGATGTTCCCTGATGAGACGTGAGCCCTAGCGGCAGTGTTACATAAGAGGATATATCAACATTAAAGTGAATCAACAATAGATGGATAAAAGTTCAACAATATGAGATGAGATTAGGCCATCATTCTTAAGATGAATAGTAATGAAAAAGCATTAAAGGACTTAGATTTATACATATAAGATAAGCAACGAGACTGATCTGGAATTTGGTAGCAAATCCTAGTAGCAGTAAATCAAAGTAAAAGTTATGGTATATTATAATTTACCTAGATGCAGTAAAGTCATACAGATGGATAATCGGGTCTATGAAATAAGATATAGCAACATTCGTAAATTTAACAAATTATCGAGTGAAGAATTTCAGTATACTAATAGATGCCCAGATGGGACATCTTGTCAAGCTCTTTATATGTTTACAAAGTGAAGCCTAAAGGTTGGCTAAAAACTAGAGGGAAAATGAGAGAAAATTCGCATAGGCGCACTCACAAGGTCAGAGTCGTACATACTGCATGATAGAAAGTAGCAACAGTTATGAGATTGAAAGGATTTCGACCACAAGCCGTGGTGTGAGAAAGAGGCCTAAAGAGGGGAATGCTCTGACCTTTGGATTTATTCACAGAACAGTTGCCTAGATGGCAAGAAGAGTACTAAAGTATTCGGAAGAGATAGGTTATGAAAATGATAAGTGCACCAATCAACATCCGAGGATGATTGTTTCAAAAGGGGAAATGATGTTACACCCCATATTTTCGTACGTGGAAGTACGCCATAAGTAAATTAATATAAGCTCGGAAATGAGATGTTATGTCCCGCATTATCGGACGTTAAAGTTTCGTCGTAAGTTAATCGATGTAAGTTGGGGAATGAGATTATTTTTGAGGTTATAAGTATTATGCTATTTCAAACAAGTGAGTTTCATCGAAGTTTATCAATTTGGGATAAAATACGATCCGAGCTATGATACCCGATATTTATGGACTAGTGTCATACAAGGTACCACATGATCATGATAGTAAGATGTATAAAATGTGAGTAGTATTTTAAGTAATTTGAGATAATTTTTAATTATAAGAATAATTGGATAATTATTAATTTTTAATGGGATATTAACTAATTAATTAAGCATAATTTGGATAAGACTAAGTGCTCCCAACGTGGCAGCATGTGTGAAGCTTTAATCAAGCCTAAGGTGACTAACTATGTTATGAGGCTTGGTGGCACCTTTAGAGGGACTCTTGGCTAAAGCCATAAAGGACTCAAATTCACAAAGAGATGGAAAAGGGCAATGTTCAGCTTCAACAAAAGCCATGAAAGACTTCTCAAAATCAACAAAAGTCATACGAGATTATGATAAAATTCACAAATGAGTAGGTCATGGATATAATTTGTCAATAAACCGCTGAATGATGTGAATAACTTAAGTAAGGAAACATGTCCAAAGACATATATACATATATATATATATATATATATATATGCGGAATATAGGAGAGCGAACCAATAAGGCTACTATAGACAACTATACATCTAAAAGTAGAAACCAACAAGGCACATACTATTCAACTATACATGATTATTTATAGACCTCTAATAGAATATAAAAACCGTACAAGGACGGAATTGGGCCATGTCATATCCATATATGTATACAAATATATAGTACCAAAATTCAAAGCAGCTACAAATCAAATAGAGCACACCAACTCTCGTTGATCAACGATCCTAAGAAGGAGGATCGCCAGCTTGTCTACCTGCACCTACGGGCATGAAACACAACCCTCGAGAAATAGAGCGATAATACGAATAATGTATTGAGTATGTAAGGCATAAAAATTAGTACATAAAAGACATGAAATAGGGAATAAAGAATTCTGCCTGTAAGTCGAAATAACTTTGTAAATCCTAAAACATTTATAATATCATGCATGTACGTATAAATGTCATATCATGTATAGGTATAGATGTACATAACATCATCAAGCCTATGAGGGTATCCATCATCATTCGGCCACTATAGGAAAAATTATCAACATATACGAGCTGATCAGGTGGTGGTGCGTATATAACATCATAACCTTCTCCCATATCACATATATATATAATATACGCGTATATAATGCCATCTGGTCATGGATCAATGTACAAGTATAAATGAATGAAATGCATAAAAAATATGTTAATAAGATCAATATATCTTGCGGATAAACTTTATCAACTACGTATTATTCTGAGACCCATGAACAGAAAATATAATAATATGTCACATGGGAAATTAAGAACATAGACACCCTTATGACTTCTATGAATAAAGTCGTTCATGAAAGTTGTGTGTTTGCTTGTTTTGTTTGTATGTTCTCGATTATGCCAAAAAGAAAGAAGGGATAGCCTTAACATATGTGAGCCGATTCTCTTGACAACCCTTTTAATATACGCCAATCGCGACGAAACATGTAACAACGAGATCAAACTAGGGAATCATTCGTATGATATTCTTGAGGAAGATGCATTGTACTCTCTTAGAATCGCAAATCTCACGCTGTTATAATATTAGTAAATCTGGTTTGAATGAAAGGTTGAAGAAACTCACATTGCTAATGAAACTTTCATCTTTGCTGAAGCATTTCCTTAATTCAGATGTAAAATACATCTCTATTTGTGAATTAGAGAATGGATTTTAAGTGGTCGTGACAAAAGTGGTATCAGAGCAGGTCTGTCTTAGGATAGTCTACAGACTGTGTCTAGTAGAGTCTTGTTTATAGGTGTGTTATGCACTACACTTATAGACATGAGGTTATAGGACATATAGGATGTCATGCTCCTAAAGATTATTATATTTTCACTGACGCCTCCTAAAACTACAGCCGCCTTGAAGGGCAAGTCCATAGCTGGTGAAACTACTAATCAAGCGCTACGAGTTACCAGGGCTCGGGGAGAGACTTATAATGAGACTCTATCTCAGACTTCACATACTCCGCTCTCTCTAGAAGAGCTCTGAGGGGCACCAGCTCCAGTGCCCGCCCCTATATATCTAGCTCCTCAGCCAGATGCACTGGTTCAAGAAATGAGAGATGTTATCCAACTACTAACTCGATTAGTAATCGCATGGGCTCAACATCAGAAAGTAGGTATTGGACATGCATATAGGTCTATTAGTGCGAGGGTTCGTGATTTTATTAATTTCGACCCTCCGGTATTCACTGGGGCAAATCCAAACGAAGACCCTCAGGTATTTATTGATAAAATGTAGAGGACTTTGAGGGCAATGAAGGCCACTGTGATTGAGTCGGTTGAGCTAGTTTCCTATAGACTTCAAGATGTTGCAGTTAATCGGTATGTGTCATAGGAATTGTCCAGAGGTTAGGATGTCCCTCCAACAGTATGGCAGGAGTTTAGAGAGGCTTTTTCTTCGTCATTATCTGCCACCAGAGCTTAGACTGGCTAGAGTTGATAGGTTCTTGACCATTCTACGGGGTAACATGAGTGTTTGGGAGTACAGTCTTCAGTTTGATTCGTTGGCTAGGTATGCTCCTACAATTATATCTAAGGTGGAGGATCGGGTTCACCAGTTCGTGATGGGGTTAGAGCCGCACTTGCTTAACGATTGTATGTCGGTCTCACTTCAGGCAGACATGGATATTTCTCGTATTCAGGCATACGCTCAGGGTGTAGAGGAGCGTAAGTAGAAGCAGATGGCCGATATTGAGCATGATAGTGCCCAGAATAAAAGAGCAAGGTCTTTGGGTCCTTCGGGTGAGTTTCGAGGTGGTTAGAGACAATAATACCCGAGGTATCCAGCCCAGCCATCGGCTAGCGCACCCCTCAGTTTGCCGGTAAGATATTTGATCGTTCCACATATTCAGGGCCTCGTTAGAATTGCAAGGCCTCAAGTTTTAAGTATAGGGGTGAGTCAAGTTAGATGAGGCCGCATTTGCCATGATGTGCCAAGTATGGTAAGCAGCATGCCGGGCAGTGCCATATGGGGGTGGGCGTTTGTTATACTTGTGTTTATCCAGGCCACGTTACGAGGAATTGTCCGACGAGAGGTGATGCAAGCATAATTCAGATTTGTAAATTAATATATTATATACACCTCTTTGTTACTTCGACATCTTCTATCCCGAAGTTTTGGCATCTCAAGTCTCTTTTTTTCAACTCCGCTTGGTGATCGCTCATGGCTAATATAGGTAGGTCTAGAGCTAGCTAGTGTTCAAAAGTCACTTAAGAGATTGAATATATTACCTATAAATAGTACATATTTGATGTGTCTTTATACATATTTAATGTATCATTTGTGTTTTTGGTGTATCCAAATATATTTTATGTGCATTTCTCATGAAATATTTTTTGGGCTTCTCCATGTCATTGCAAACTTATTAAAATATAACGTATATTTCATAATGTTATACATTAAATAAAGAGATTTTTACTTAGCTATACTATATTAGAAACTTATTTACCTATGTTCTCTATGTTTTGAAGTTTTTAATTAGTATCTAGATTTTTCTTACAAATTATATATATTGCTTCTTAAAAAGACTACACTCCATCATTTAGTGCCTTCAATTAAGGGATTAAATTATATTCTTTCCTTTTTTTCCCCTCTCCTCTTCTCTCTTCTTTTTTTTCCCAAAATCCCTTAATCTACCCCAAAATCTTCATCTTCTCTCCTCTCACCATTAACTTTATATTATTAAAAAATATTCTGAAATTTTATGATAATTGTAGGATCATTGTATAATAATTATATTTGAATTGTATCAGCTACATAAATGTATCACACTTGTATAGCGTTTGTATCTAACTTGTATCTGATATACTAATATCCAAAATAATACATGATACAATACTAATAAACAAATATACAATTATCATACTTGTGATACAAACTGTGAAATTCGCCATGAACACACAATTGTTCATAACAAATATGCAATGAATATACAATAGTCATACATTTGTAATACAATTCGTGCAACAATGATACATATACAATTATAATAGAATTATGATACATTTCTGAAAAATTGTGACACAATTATAATCTTCATCTTCTTCAAGTTTTAATCACAATATAGGTATTCATCTTCTTCATCTTTTGTATATGATTGCCAATGAGTCACACCAAATTTCGCACCCTCCTTGACAAAGAACTTTTATCTCTGAATTAACAAACAAAACGGTATTTTTTAATCGATAGTATGATTTTCTAAAATTTTATAAACATATGAAATTTAAGAAACTAAATTCACATGTAGTAACATAAAACATACAAAAAACATATGAAATTAATTTTTTCAGGCCTCATACAATCAGTATACAAAAAACTTACGAGAATAAACAAATTATCTCATATAAGCATATAAAACACAATACAAAACATGTAATTTAACGTACATTTCTGAAAAATTGTGACACAATTATGATCTTCATCTTCTTCAAGTTTCAATCACAATATAGGTCTTCATCTTCTTCTTCTTCTGTATATAGTTGCCAATGGTAGAAGTTTGGGGTGGATCTTGGGCCAATTTCTCTGAAGAAAATGATACCCCTCGCTCCAGCCTTCTTGAATACCTCTCTCTAGAAGTATTTGTTAGCAATATTCGTTACTGTTGATGAGCAGGGTCACTTTACTTTGTGGTGGGTTTATTGAGGAAATGAAGGGATTTTGGGTATCTTAAATGTAGGATATTTTATGTAATAGATATTCACTATTTAATGTATATGTTATTTCCTCTTTTTTTAAGGTTTTGGGTAAAACAAGTAAATATAGGTATATATAGTTATTAATAAAAAACCTAAATAAAAGTAGTAAATATGTTTCTACCATAGTATAGCTAGTTAAAAATCCCTTAAATTAAATAAACAGTGTATAAATATAGGTATATATAGTTATTAATAAGAAACCGTAGTAAATAAACAGTGTATATTATTGTTGTTAGGAGATAATATTTAACCTTTCAATGTAGTTCTAAAAAATATACTTCAATATTATTATCTATCTTTAATGAGTACTCATTTTTTTATTTATCAAAAAACTATATGATTTGCTATTATTTTATTAATCTTTACTTTTTTATATATATATATATATATATATATATATATATATATATATATATATATATATATATATATATATATATATATATATATATATATATATATATAATAATATTAATATCTAGATTTATTAGTTTCATACTTTATAAATGATACAAAATCAAAGAAGAATATTTTTTAGCAAGAAAAAAAAAGAGATTATTTGAATAGTTACAAATGTGATCCTCGGTCATTTTTTTAGGTGTATGATTCCTCTAATTTTGGTGTATGATTCCTAAATTTGAGGTGTATGATTCATAGGCTTTCTTTGATAAAGAGACCGTGTATAAAAGAGAATCTTTGGGGATTTAATTTTGGGCGAAAACACGTGAATAGAACGTTTGGGTAGATCATCGCCTAGCTTAATTTTTGGTATTTTCATTAAATCTGCTATTATATGTTAATATTCAGTTGCCATGGAATGGCAATTAACTATTGCTGGTACGATTATGCATGTTTTCTTTAAATGTTGTCGAGTTATGTTATAATTCTTTAGTGAGGAAGCACAACGGAGAAAATTTCACATATGAAGAACCTCTCTTAGAGCCAACGACACTTAACTTTCTATAATTTGTACATGCATGTTTTAATGCGTCAACAGTGTGGCTAACAGCAAATTCAATTTGTATGAGCAGAGTGATGAAGCAACATATGTTGTTAGAAGGGATAAAAAAGGACAATGGAACGATAATCTAGATTTTGTCTAGTAAAGGTATGTTTCTTTTGAAATGATGAAAATTGAGAATTTTCAAGAATAAGCTCAAATCAACTCTATATGTGCCTTGAGATTGGACAAATCTTTATGATTTAAGAAGAATAAATATTGAAAAAACACATGGAGCAAAGTTAAAACCTTTTGACATCTTGTACATATAATGTGCAAAAATCTATAACACAAAAGAAGAGTGTCCAACTAGTGGAAGCCTGGGAACAACAGAGTTTGCACATCTGAATGAATTTAACACAAAACATCCTTCAACTCCAACCCAAAAGAAGAGCGTTCTGGATATTATACACAACCGAAACGTAAAGCAATGCTCATTCTGGAAGCCCAGGAACCAATTTTTGAACTGATAAGCTACATAGATTTCAAAGAACTTAACGCCTAGTGAACAGTTCTAATTTTAGTATTAACAGACCATGTTACAAGTTAAATATGTAGAAGTACTGTGTCAAAGATTCTCCTGGTATCTGAACCAAAAACAGATGAAGGAAAAAAGAGGGGATGAAGAAAAGAAATCCCTCACTAAAAGATGAAAAAAGTAGTGAAAAAAGATGGATAAGACAATGGAGTCGATTCAGAAAGTGTGTTGAATTTTTGCATTTGGTGGCAGCAGTTTACTAGAATCATCTGACGAGGTTGATTTGTCACTAGGTTTGGTAACGGTTTCATCATTCCCCTCTTCTGTATTCATCTTTCTCTTCTTTGCTGCAGATTCAGAATTATCTTTTCCAGTTTCTAGGCTTTCCTCTTTCTGCCTGTGTTGCCCACTCTTTTTCTCTTTCCCTTTCTCTGGTTGAGGTCCAAAATCCGATACAAATAATGGTGGTTCTCTTCCACTCAACCGACAGAATACTTGTTCAACAGTTTCACTTATTTCCTTTCCTATCCCATTGTTATCCAAAATAAGCTCCCAAACTGATTTAGAAGCTTTCTCAAGCACTGAAGTCCTGCAGGAAAATAGGGCAAGCATAGATAAAAAACCAAATAAGGGCAACCAAAAAGAAAGACGATTTCATAACAAAAGCACTTATTCTTTGCCTCCTAATCTTAACATTGACTCAAACGAGAACAGTCTGTTGTTCAGCAAGGTCTGAAGCATTTAAAATAGGAAAAAGGCATACGCTCTGATTTTCTGGAGCTGAAAATTGGTCAATTCTCAAATGAGATGACATAGTTAAGATGTTGTGGGCATAATTCTAGAATAAATTAACCAGAGCAGCAGCAAGCAAGTAGGAATTTTAAGCATCATCACATCCTAAGCAGAATGCATGAGCATCTCCAAGTCCTGGTAAAAACTATAGAAGCAGAATAAATCTGACAAACTTGCATATTGGACAAGAATCAGATTTCTACCAGTAACAAATATTCTGGCAACAATGGACAACGTTGATTAAGATGATAGAATTTTCAAGCTCTAAATATAAAGCGCCAGAATCTCCAACAGTGCACAGGAGACATTTAATATCAAGGTCCCAAATCCATTCATTTAAAAACTTCAATACTACAGCACAAATACGACCAAACACTTCATTGAGATGTAACACAAGGTCAAGGGACTTCCTTGAAATGCCTTTTTACTCTTCCTATAGATTTAGTTTTGATCATTTTTTACTCTTCCTATAGATTAATGGACAATAACCCACAATTACATGTACCAATGTAGATATTTCTAACCCTCAACCAAAACAGTGTACAACAAAAATTATGCCTCAATTCCAAGCTAGTGGGCCTCGGTTTGGGTCCATAATATTTCAATTCCTTCGTACTTGAGGATTGTCCCAACCAAAATAGTATAAGTAAAACAAATACTCATTGATTTCAAGGTTTCATCCTAAACCTAATTGGACACACCCAGAACTAACCGACCAGACACAAGGGAGAAGCTTGATCGACACATAACTTACTATATGGACCATATATTATAAGTACAATAAGAAATATTTTTCCCCTAATATATTTCAATTCAATCTTCTAACAAGATTATGCAAGCCAGTCAAAACCCCAAGTTTTTATGCGAGCAAATGTAGTGAAAGTCAAGAAAACCATCAGTTTGACTGTTAAGTTATATAACGGTAAGTTCCTTCGGCATCCCTGACTTGACTTTCGAGAATCAATGCAACTCAATCTCAGAATGTTTAGAGATTTTTCTATTTGTTAAGATTAATTGTATAGAATATTGTTGCTATCTTGCACAATTAGGAATCTCCTATTTGGATAATTTGTTTCATTTAATAACTCTCCTTGTTTCATGCAGTCTAAGCTTTTCCTATTATCAAATAATCTGAACTCCTACATAATGAGTCTCTCATAATTTAGGACCAATTTGGTCAAACTGCAAAAATCTACTTATTCTTGAATGACTTCTTTTCAGATAGTTTCCCAAGAAATACTGCTGGAAAATAGCAAATTGAATTTTGCCAAATCATCGGAGAAGTGCTTTTGTCAATATTATAAAAATAATTTGTGTTTGGCCAATCTTTCAAAATATTTTTTAAATGACAACTTTTTTTACAAACAAAAGAACATGTAAAGATTCACTTTACCATTGTTGTTATTTAAATAAATAACAACTTTATATATTCATTAGGAGAGACTTTAGTTGAGGTTGTTTTAATTTTACCACAGATGAATCAACTTTCTATCGAAAAGAGCCTCTCTATGGGTAAAGTTTTCATACACACTACCCTTCCCACACCCCACTTGTGTGATTATACTCGCCTTTTTTTTTTTGTTGTTGTACAGATGAATGAACTTAAGGGGTGATAGTTTGAACAATATAAATTTCCAATAAGGGTTTTTCATTCTAAATAATATAATTTTCTGCTTTGAAGGAGAAGCTACATATTTTTCTTCCTTCTTGCAGTAGAAAAATTTGTTCCGACTATTACTCATAATCACTTATCTCATACAAGGTCAAACACCTTGAATCTTCAAAATTAAGTATTTTTCTGGTGGTCAAGGCTTTGGTTCAACAGTAAGGAAGTAACAGAGCGAGATGTCTTGTGTACACTTCCCGAGTTCGAATCTTCTTGATGACTAAAGCCTGAAGTTTAAGTGATAGTAGGGAAAAACGGGCAGGCTGCCCCTGCTCCCCCGACGGAACCTATGTACCAACTAGGGAGCGGCCAAATAACTCACTGAGGATTTCTTAGTTATAAACAAAGGTATTTTAAATAAAAGCATTTCAAATTTTCCAAAAACTTGGTTAACTAGGCTATCAATATAAGAATTTTCTCTCCCACTTCCCTTTTTGCATGGCTTCTAAACCTCTGTAATCTAGGTATAGACTTAAGTAGTTTCTGCATGCAAGCAGGTGACGTTATGACTTGTCCGACTAAAGTTTCTCGTTCTTAATTTTACTACTCTTGTGTATTTGGATGACCATCCAAATGACACAACTCTTTTTCCAAATGTTCGTTATGGCATCACCGTTCACAATTATGGCTATTGTTTTGATAGGATGTGTAATGTAGTCCCCCACTGACACATCAATGTACAACAGATAACATGTCATGTCAGTATTTTACTGCAAGCCTATCAAGTTAGTATTATGCCCGCTTCCAGTCAGCTTCCATCATTATCCAATCACCAATAGTAGGTCATCAAACTCACTATTCAGATAATTTTTCTTATTTGGTAACTCCTCATTTCACATGGTCTAAACTCTTTTGGTTTTCTAAGTAGTCTAAACTCCTATATGTTGTTCATGTAATGCAATATAAGAATTTTCTCCGTCCATTTCTCTTTTGACAATAAGCATGCATATGTCAGAAACTCTTAAAGTCATCACATAAGCTACTAAGGATCATCTGAAAATTTTCCATTGATTCCTCGGTTGATAAAGACTGCAGAGAGTGACTATATGCTAGACACCTTCAGTAGCTTATAAGCAATGCACAAGTCCCAAACAGAAGGGCAGAAGCTCTTTTTAGTGAAACCAGTTGAGTCCTACAGCTATCAACATACATTATATCTAGACTTTTATTTCACTTTTGTTGGTACCCAAAAGAAAACTGATGGTTTTGTGCATTACAGCAAGAAAGATGTAGAGAAAAGAAAAAAAAAAAGTAAAACGAGGGTGAGTCCACTGACTAAGTGAGTAGTTACCCAATCAAAAGCTATTTCAAAATACAAGCACATAATTAGGTACAACAGCTATTACAAGTACATTTATAATATCTCATTGTTGCTCACGCCCTAGGTCTTTGGTCAAGTGATAAGAATGCAGCAAGTGATGTAGTGGGTTATGCACACGTCACAAGGTCGAACCACACCTCCAAATAAAAACCTAGTATTTAAGTGGAGAACAGTAGAGGGGATGACCCATTATCTATCGAGTTTTGAACAACGCACCACAAAGCATCGAGCATTTCTAGGTTATGCAAAAAACAAAAGAAAAAGCTCTCAACACACTGGTGGCATAGAACTATGGTTTGTTATGTGTCTTTAACCAAGTAACTGCTTCCCTAATCCTCAAGAAGTTGCAGACCCTAGTACGCTGCCAACCCTATTAGGCTGTTGGATACAAATAAGCTCCACCACACGGGTGAGCAATATAATTCAAATGCATACTCTCATCGTACCACAAGTACAGGCTTGAGCCTTAGTTCGATACAGAATTCGAAGCTTCCCCATACATATTGAAATGTATCAGATTCTATATTTACCAAACGCTTGAGCTTGTACTTGTGGTACAAAATAAGAGTAGATTGACTTGCTTATACGTATGGTGGAGCTTATTTGTACTCAGCCAGTTGGGACATTGGGGTTGGCAGCATACTAGGGTCCTTATCTGCTCAGAGAAGAGATTAGGAGAGTTGTTACTTGATTAAAAGACCCGTCTGAATCATAATTTTGTGTTACTAGTGAACACTAATGAGGGTATCATTAATGTACTTGCAATATCTATTGTACATAATTATGTGTTTTACTTGTATTTTTGAAATAGCATATCCCTGATCTAGTGATTAGTAACTACTTGTTAAGCCAGTGTACTCACCCTCTCTTTTACTTTTTCTTTTCATGTATTTAGACACAGACATAGACGAGGAAATTGAGAATTAGCAGGCATACTTGGAAGATGTCCTTTTGTGAGCATCTATGTTGCTCGGACTCTCCAAATTTCTCTCATTGATCCTTCAAAAGTAGTGCATTTTTTAAGGATCTGCCACGGGTGCGGCACCATCCATGCAACATAGGTGAGCACATGCTGCTTCGTGGAAGCACTTTTGTTATTTTGTTAATTTGCATTATGTAAAGATTGATTCTAGAGTTATGCCCCATGTACTCTAAAGTCCTAGTTTGGGGTTGTAGTCAATTTAATATCCTTAGATGATATACCGGATTGCCCTAGAAGTAGGGAGGACTCTATTCGTTTTACGTGTTGAATGGATAGCCCTAGAAAACTTGCTTGGAGTTTACTCCCTAGGTGTCGGGTCGAAACAAATATATTGAGATTTAACAAGTCCAAATTCCCAAAAAGTCGTAATAAAATGATTCTTTCAATTTCAGTTCGTGTTGTCGAAATGAACTTCTTGAGATAATGCAGAAGACAAAACAGAAAAAATAACAAACTTACTCAAGTTCTTGCCGGAGTGCATCAAATAGCTCTCTTTTGGTCTGCTTTTCAGCACCAGGGGTGTTGAGAACCCTGCTTTGCTCAACCATCTTTATGGTGGTATTTTTGAGCTCTTCCTATAATATCAAACACACAAAATAAACGTAGGAATATCAATGTAATGACAACAAATAACGGCCGATGCATGTTTACGCGCAATGAGTATACACTCACTCACATACATACATTAGCTTTGAGGTGAGTAATGATTTTCAACCTCATGGAATCGATTGTGCCGTCGTTCATCAAAGTCCCCATTACATCTTCTGGCGTTATCACTGACGATGACGAAGGTGATGATTCCATCCTCAATCACCTGTTCAATTTATCAAGAATCAGTAACTATATACAATACCACTAACAGAAAATATATAATAATATATTAAACAAAATTAGAAAAAATTGATATGTTACGAACAATAAGATCGAAGAACAGAGAGATTGGTGGAGAAGAAGTGGTTTTTCTATGCTAGCTTCAGAATTATTATCCTCCGTCAGATATCTCAAAAGGTTGCTGGTTTTTACTTTGTTTTTTTATCTAGCAGTTGAGCCCTAAAACTCGATTCTGGTCAAGTTCTTTTCCTCTTACTTTCTGGCTTTATCAAGCCATTTAGACATAGATGATATATTTTTAAATATTGAAAAAAAAAATTGTAAATAAATGTTTAGTTGGAACTATTTTGAAGGAATATTCTACTTCACTTTCAAATGGTGTATGTGAAAATTTCAACCACAATCCGTTGAAACACCAATTTAAGCAACAAATTAGAAAGATGTTTAGTTTGTCGATACAGAGTCATGTAAAGTTTGAAAGTTTTGATATTTATTACTTATCAATTTTTGGTGTATAAATTCATTTTTCTTGTTTTAAAGAATTACATGGAATCATCAATTATTCAAATAACGCTTTGTTTATTTTATTAAGAAAAGTTTTGGTTGAAGTTGCGCGAACGCATGCCTCAAGTCATTTTTTAGAATTAAATTTGCAATTATATTACGCGAACGTATACATAATCACAATACTAGTCCAAATTTAGCCTAAATCAAACTACGATTATTTAAGTTTATTTTAATACTAGGTTAATAATTATATGATGGCCATAGGTTATTTAATGGAAAATGGCACACCTCACACTATTTTTACTAAAAGGGGTTTGCATTTGACATGTACAAGCAGATTAATATTACAGAAGCAACAAAACAACAATTTCAAATCTAGGTGTGGCCTAATCTGAATTTTTGCTCAACAAAATAAAATAAAAAAAGTTGCATCAATTCAACTAAATCATGTAACGAAACAGTAGAATAAAGACATAGAAGAAGAACTAGCTACAGTTACAGGTAAACTATACATGTTACAAGCCAAATACTAGTAAAAATTCGATTCCGGGCACCTGATGCTTAATCCAAATTTACTTTATATGGAACATATTCAAAGATCCAAATATTGTGCAGATCAGACAATAAGTTCGCAGATTTTTGCAAAATAAAATGGTGTTAAACGATAAGAAAGGATCAGACACATATCATTATTAATTATACCATAGATCTAGGTATAGCTAGGAATCAACAAATCACGAATATGCTCTTTAATTAATTAAATGGCAAGTGATGCATTTGTTTATCCTTCTATTCGGTGTGGTAAAACTATATACTGTAGTGGGTGGAAAATTTTTTTAGGTATAGGAACATTTACCTAAACTTGCTAGCATCAAAACTTTATATCATTTTTTCCACTTTCGAAAAGTTAAACTTTGTTTCGGTACGGGAAAAAAAAAGAAATGAGAAATCTCAAAATAAATTGTTCTCTCGTCCTAAAGCTTCAGAACTTTAGCAATAAATTTACGTTTCTTCCCCAAAAACAAACTTTTAGGAACCGAGCAAATCCCCATAAGAAGAAAAGGCAGCTAGCAATTGTTCAAATTTCTTATGCAATCGAGAATTAAAACTAGCAGTTCAAGACAGAGTAATGCATCTAAATTAACAAAAGAGGTTAAGAAGAATCACCGCAAATTAACATAATGAAATGCTTACAGTGCTTCTTCTCCGCTCAGTAGCAATTAAATACAGAACACAGCAATCAAGGACCAAATAAAGGTCCGAAGAAGCTCAGCAGATCCAGACACAAACAGTATCAACAGACCATCAATTTTAACAGCTCGGTCGCTTGAGAAATCTCAGAACCATGAACGAAAAGCTCTAAAATTGCAGAAAGTTGCGGTTTCAATCTCTCTTTTTCGTTATCTTTGCTTCTTTCTTTCAGATTCAATTTTGTAAAATTCAAAATGGAGCTCTCCGTTTTCAATGCATGAGAGAGGTGAGAGCGAGAGCGAGAGCGAATAGAGAAGAAAAGGGAATGGAAGCTTTGATTTTGTAGCCGATCTTCGCTACTCTATGGTCTAGATATCTTATGTTAGGTCTAGGGATTTAAAGGAAAAGTGGGGAAAGGGAGATTGGGCTGGCGTTTAAAAGCTAAGTCGGGTATTTTTTAAGAATTGACCCAATTTTAAAAGAAATAAGACCAAAAATATATTATTTTTATTTTTATTTTCGTGTTTTGTTTTTCTTTTTCATTGATTTTAAATCTAATAAAACAACTAGTGATGCAACTAATTAACTTAAAATTAAATAAAACACTTACTTTCTAAAGACTAAAAGCTAAATATGTAAAAATATCATTTTTTGTGATTTTTCTAAATAAAAGTAATCCTACATGTAAATTGGACCGAAGATGACATGAAATTAAAGTGCACCAGTATGGCCAAAAATCCTTTTCTATCGCAAATTGCGCTTGCTAGACTCCCTTCCCTACAATAGCGAGACTCAGCTCCGGGATCGCGAAGCACTGCTTTGTACAAGAAAATTAGCAGCTGCAAAACATATAGAAATGGTGAGAGACCACTCGAATCACACTCGATCCCCCGAGACCCGTCTAATTATAACAATAGGTCAATATACTTTATACGAGCTTGTCCCACAGCTCGAAACATAAAAAAATAATAACAATATCAAGAATCAAAGATCAAATCCATTTCTTAACTTTCAAACTTCCTAACTTCGCCGAATGCGTCTAAATCACACTTGGACATTTTGGATTACAATTAAACTTTGAACATAAGTTTGTTTCAACCATTAAGACTTATTAAGAATCAAAGCTCAGTAGCCTAAAGTCAACTACCAGTCAAACTTAAGAACTTTCCAACTTTTCAAATTGCGAACTTTCGACAAATAGAGTCAAAATCTTCTAGGAACATCCAAAATCAAATCCAAACATATGCCCTAATGTCCAAGTCCAAAATCACCATACGAATATATTGGAACCAATAAATTTTGTTCCAAAATCATTTACTTAAAACCCAATCCTTAGTCAATTATCTCAACTTAAGCTTCCAAAATAAAACTAGGTGTTCCAATTCACCCTCAAACCTTCCCGAAACCAAATCAACTATTCCCACAAGTCATAATTCATCAAATAAACATAAGAAAACATGAAATAGGGGAATGCAGCTCTAATATTCAAAACAACCGACTGGGTCATTGTAATGTGTCTTATTGTGCTATAATTCATATTTTATTTTCTTTACAATCGCGCGAAACACAGATAAATTTACTAGTTACATATATATATATATATATATATATATATATATATATATATATATATATATATATATATATATATATATATATATATATATATAGGGAAGAAGTATTCCACAATTTTGTGTTGAGGATTGTTGCACATTGAAGATAAAAAGTTAGACAATTGGGACGAGTTGGCCGCAAAAGTCATGCATTTTCTATTTTATTCGTATCCCTTGTCTCCAATTCTTTTCTAATATTTATTTTTAGATTTAGTAATTTATCACTTTAAATTTTATCTTTTTTAACTATATAACTATATAATAAGTGAAGGTTCTCAGGTACGATGAAGAGCATTTTTATAATTTAAGGTATTACTGTTGCTTTCATTTGTAAACACATGTTATACATGTGCCACTTTCTTTAATCCATGTTCCTAATTTTACTCTTCTATGTCATACTCAGCTTGTTTGTTTCTTGGGTCTCTCTGTGTTTACATTATTTTTGTCTTCTCCAATTTTCTTGTTTGTTTTTTCTGTGCTTAATCACATTCTTTCGAAATCTTCAGTTTATTCTGCTTCACTCCGTTCTTCCCATTGCTGGTGAGTTTCGATTTTAGTTTTTGAGTTTTGGAATTTCTTTTAGTTGGTATTTGATTAATTTGATATTCTTTCGGATTTGTTGATTTTTTCTGGTATTTAGGTTATAATCATTCTACATGCATTGAATTTTCACTTTATTGACAATGCCGTCTCCATCGTTAGCTTTTTTTACAACTTAAGTATACACTCGGTTGTGTCTATTCCCCATAGTTTTCCCCTTTTATAGGTCTTTTGATTAAATTTTATTTTTTTAATTTGGATCTTTATTCAAATTTAGTGTTTCTTCTCTTTATCCTTAACGTGGGTATTTTCCCAAAAAATTGTTGATTCACATGTATATGCACTTACATTTACTATAAGGTGAAAGAAAAATAATTGCAAAATATAGTTACAAGGAAGCAGCAGCCGAAGTTTCATATCTCAAAATTTGCTCTACCAGAAGAATTATCATACAGTGTTGTGCGGGTAATCTCAAGTTTAATTTTATGTTTTAATCATATACATTCAATTATGTGTCTCAATATATCATAGATTTTTTCAAGTACATGGTTCCTATATTTTCAATATGCATGTTGGTTCTGCTCTTTAGTCTTTTTTAATTTTTTGGGTGAATATTGATATCTAATATTGTCATCGTACTTCTAAACTTTTACGTACCTATTATAAAGATAAAAAGACAAAATAATTTTTAGTTTGATAAGTCTAACATTGATCTTTGTGATATAGGGTCAGACGAATAACAAATAAATCTATGAATTTGAGATAGATTTTGAAGATGTTGTACTCCAAGAATATGTAGAATTATGTAATTAAAATAAAGAGAAAAATAATCAGCTTTATTTCATTTAGTATTGTTATGGTGTTACATCTGGCCTATTAAACACTACAGACAAACAATTTCATTTGCTTACTTTTTACAACTTTGATAAAGCAACAAAAGTTGATTTTCAGTTGATTATTAGGCGTTCCTACGATGCGCATGACATGCATATGCTTACAAATGTACATTACTTCATATGGTACACAGATATCAAAACAATACAAGCCAAAAATGATTCAATTCATCATCGTTTCAGCCTCCATTCTATCGGTTAAAACACTATAGAAAAACTTTTGTCGGTCTTGTATTTTTTTTAAAAAAAAAGATGATGTGAGATGGTATGTATCACCACTTGGTCAATTTATGGAGAAAGCTAATAAGTAATAGTTTGAATTACATTGACAAGTACAGTGACCATCAAAAGATGTATACACAATTTACGAACTCAGTATCGAATTTGTTACGTACTTCAAGCTAAAGTTCTTTGACAAATAAGACAATAAAGGTAAGGTAAGTTGGTATGAACAATATAATTGAGTACAAAGAGTATTTGTATGCTACTTAAACAAATAAGCAAATTATTGCATGAAAAATGCATTAATATCGCCCATTTACCATGCAATATCAGTTCCCCGTTAAAAAAGAGACATCCTTTTATACACGACATTGATTTGTTATTTACTAAATCCAGAAAAGAGAAGTTTTCTATTAAGTCTTATTCTTTTTATTTCCATTTTATGTTGTTTTTCCAACCTAGAAGCATAAAATACTTTTTGAAACTTTTCATGAAGCAAAGTAGCTACATCACACGTATGTAAAACCTTGCAGTATATTCTTGGTTATAGTAGTCTCGAAACAAAATGTACGATTTTTGTGGCTATGAATTCATAAAAAGACATCTGACAGGGTCATCAACTATTTGAATTCTCATTTATCTAGATGAAAATATAAAGTTTGCAACGTTTAAACAAAAAATTTGAATAACTATGCTTGGGGAGAGAAAAAGGAATAAATGATCCAAGAGACTCCATATTCCTATCTTGATAATTACTTTTTTGTTTATTCAGTTAATTACAGATGACTACTCCGAAACTCGGCCTAGGAGTGTTTGAACAAGAGGATCTTTTATGATATACCATCAGGAACTCAATCTAGAAGTGTTTGAACTAGACTATCTTTCTTGATCTACCATCTAACTTAATTTATTTTTTTCCTGAGTTTTTCTATTTTTAAAATAGGTAAATTGATCTACCATCTAACTTAATTTTTTTTCCTGAGTTTTTCTATTTTTAAAATAGGCAAATATGTGATCTTTTTTGCTTCAAATGCTATCGATCCAAAAGATAAAATATATTATGCTGGTAATACAAGAAAATATGGTCATTAATGACACAATAATTAGTATTTTTCTTCTTTTTAAAATAGAAAGTATTATTTTCCCTATTTTATAAATTTAGTATAAATGCGAAAATTAAAGTCTCATTCTATTTTGGTGTTTTTTCATGAGAGATGAGTTTGAGTCGATTTTTCCTCAATGATTAAAGTGAATTAAATTCTTGAGGGAAATACTTGTTCGAATGAACATATTTACTTGAAAAAATAATTGTTTCTTGAGCGAATTCTCGATTTAGCTTAAGAGTTTAATAGTGAGTTTGATCTTTCCTTCAAAGATGAATCTTGAAGAGGTAGTGATGATAATTGCTTTCCTGAGCTATAAAATTATTTGAAAATAGAGACAATCAAACCCTTATATATCTTGGCATGGTAAAACCACAATAGTATGTGATTTGAGGCTTTTCTATCACATGCAACCGTTTCTTGCCCTATAAGAAAGAAATTTGAGTCTAATTGTTTTCTTGTTAAGCTCTTGCTGGACTCTTAAAAATATAGACCTACGGATTGCGATTACTATATTTCATCTATTTTAGTAAATGATCATTCCACCCTGGTGGATAAGTCTTGATGGTTGTATATTATCATTATTTGAGTACCTCTTTGTTTCTTTTCCATCTGCAAATTACTTAGTTAGCCATTAAGAAGCACTTTAGTGAAGTTTGCATTTTGCATTAACTAGATTGGTGTTTTATATCTATTATCAAGTAGTCATTGATAATAAGGTGAAACTAAAATTTATGTATCTGGAAAATAAGAATTCACAACTATTGCGGCTGGCGCAATGCTACCGTGATACCAGTAAGTAACATTGATTACCGAAGTTTTATATATATATATATATATATATATATATATATATATATATATATATATATATATATATATATAAGGTATTAGTGATACCATTCACATTAATATTATGAAAATGCATATTCATGATTTATAATTTCTAATGCACTGAAGAAGGTGAATCAATTCATATAAGAAGATACCAACTCAATATCTTCTATCATTTAAAGAAAATTTTGTTTTCTGTTGAGTGCACTAATATCATACGACATTGAAAGTTGGTTTAGTACTATTTCTTAGATCTAGGTTGTTCATTGGTCCCTATTTTTTTCCCCTGTGACTAAAATATTCATTCTCCGATCTTTTATATTGTTTGAGTTTAGAAAATCTTAGTTTATAAAGGTTTTCTGTAAAATTCTATTTGTCCCATTTAAAGCCATTGAAAAGCATATAACAAGTGACAAATATCTGTTTAGTGAGATCCTAGAAGAATAAAATGCTTCTCTAGCTCGTATAAAGACATATCTTCTCTCTTGTGATAGTTCTCTATACCCGATCTTCCAAGGATGTGAGTAATCATTTTTCAATTTCAGGTACTTATCAATTAGTTAAGGACTCTTCCTCAGACAACATCCTCCACTTTCAATTCAGCAACAGTGATAATTCAACAGACTGTAGATGTATGTCATCTGCATACGAAGTTTTTCTTTAGATTTTGTAAAGATTCTAATGTCATATTTGTAACTGTCGTATCGATATCTCTCAACCAGGCAAGGTAAACGATTCAGAGCTCCGAGAAAAAGCTATTTAAAAGTTGGAATAGTCATTAAAATTTAGAATTGCTGCAAATAACTCATCTCTCACAATGTATATTTCATAATATTTTGAATATCCCGTAGAACTTTTTTCGAGAATGCATGAAAAAACTGTAAAGTGTTAACTTGTTGTGCCCATTGAATCAACTTGATAGTATAACTTCCTTTCTTGTGATTATACTGTACACTTTAAGCAAGTATGGTTTTGTTTTTTTTTGGTTTTGGTGTTGATCTTTATAAATTAATCTTGTAGATGTGCCACAATCAATGGTGTCGGGGCATAAGCCCGTGCGATGCACGAGCACTGACCATCTAGTTCTTACATAACTTAAACTATTGTGGGGGTTAATTTTAAAAGTGCGTTCCGTTTAATGCTACTTTTAGCTAAGTTTAAAATGGATATTGACCAAAATCAGATGTTGATCCGATTTATTTTAGTTCCAATCTCACCATAACTTTTCCCTTTAATATTATTTATGATCCCACCACACTTGAGGAAACTTCATTTAATCATTCCAAATAGTAGAGTTCAAAAAATATAGTTAAGAATGAAGAAAATGGGCCCTCTAATGCAATTCGTGTCGAATCATGTGCTAGTTCATAGCTAGTACATAGTATAAACTAATTATCTTCACAGCGTGAGGAACGACGAGCTCCTTTCGCCTTATTTTTTATTCTTAAAACTTTTTCTCCATTCACTTTGAACTCGTCAGACCTCACTTTATCAAATTTTACTGAATCATTATTATTGTTGTTGTCATTTTGAGCTCGCCAACTAAATTTTGACATATCAACAAGTCTCTTCCTTTCAGATAATATTTAACATAAAATACCCACGTGGGAGTATCCTACAGTATGAGAAATTTATATCCAAATAATGATTGGCTAGTTAAATTAAATATTATCGGTAAAAAATTAAAATTACTAATACAAAAAGTAGAAACAACCCAACTGCAAAACCAAAATAATAGGAATGGTTAGTAGTTAGTTCATCCAACTAGAAAAAAACACACCCGGCAGAGAGCACACACTGTATACAAAGGAAAACATACACAATTTATTAGACACAAGATAGTCATATAGTCGCTTTGATAACTCCGCCATTTCTAACGGATCTTTCGAAGCTCAAACATTCATTCTGCTATTTCTATCTCCTCCGCCCATTTCTTCTCAAAATCTAATAAAATGCAGTCTTCAATTTCCCTCTCTTTCTCTTCGCATTCCACAATTTGCAGATCCGACTGCAGCACAGCTGCCGTTGCCAATGGCAGTTTTCTCACGCCGCGATCGCTTCGATTCTGTGGACTGAGAAAAGAGGCGTTTAAGTCGTTGAATTCGAGCCTTCCAATTCGTCTTACAGGGCATTGTTCTTCGAATAACAACAGAATATCGGCTTCTTCCGCAAATGGAGCTCCTTCTTCTTCCAAGGCCAAGGGGGGCTTTGACTATGATTTGGTTATAATTGGAGCTGGTGTTGGTGGTCATGGTGCTGCTCTTCACGCCGTCGAGAAGGTAAATTACTTTTCTATTATTCAATTGTGTTACTCATAGCTGAGAGGGGATATATGTTTGTTCAAACTGGTGAAGGAATTTATAATTGGTGATCCCAAACGTAATTAGTGGAAACCTGAAGCTGTCTGCATTTCCTTTCAGTTGAAATTACACGTGTACCTTGCTGGCTCTAGTTTCATTAGAGTTTGATTAACTTGATCTGGTGTAAGGACAAATTATTACATAAATTGATTATTGACTCTATTATGCAATAGAGGCTTAATTCAGCTATATTCGTGGGCGTAGGTCTTGGATCATTCCTAAACTATGTCAAAGTACTTTACTTAAGGGCACGGAATAGAAAATAGAAATGTACAAGAAATAACTGAAAGAAGAACAGAAAACATGCTGATACTTGTTGCTGATTGGGCGTCTATTTCTGTACGAAATGATAATTCTACTTCCAACTCGATGCAATTTCTTTTATGATTACTTGTGCAAAGACTGGAATGCATGGGAATTTGGGTTCAAACAACAACGTGGTTCCTTTCTTTTGCCAGCGTATATGAGGGAATAATTACTTAATATAAATATTTGTAGGGCTTAAAAACTGCCATCATTGAAGGGGATGTTGTTGGAGGAACATGTGTAAATAGGGGATGTGTTCCTTCCAAAGCCCTCCTAGCTGTGAGTGGCCGCATGCGGGAGGTTCAGAATGAACACCATATGAAGTCTTTTGGTTTACAGGTACTTCTTATTCTTGCATCTCTACAAGCCATATAATAGTCACATTCTACATGATCTTTTTATGTAATTTGTATGCCGGTAAAATGATCTGATCCGCTGGGTATTATTTTGTCCAATTAGAACATTACACCTCATGAAATAATGCGAAATGGATAGTTTAAAAGCACATGTCAAATTTGAAACTCTAATTTTTAGGTTTTACCCTTCATAGTAGTTTAAGAGAGAAAGCCTGATAATGTTTTATTGCACCCCATGTTGTCCTTTTTTCTTTTGTGACTGAATCCTCCTTCATAACAAAAGCACACAAACCATTCAAAATCAGGTTTGAAGGATTAACACATACAATTTGGCTAAAGACAAGACACTTGTGTTTCTCTCTTCCTTAGATATTCTGATGTAATGAACTTAACACTATGAATTTTTGTTAACCCTAATTGTCATGTAGAGAGGAAGTTCTCTTGTGAAAGCTTATAGTACACTTTTTAACTTCATCTTGTGTATGCATGCTTTTTTAGTCTTCTCGGTCTTAATTTTGACTTAATGTATCCAACCTTCCATGAAAGGTTGCTGCTGCTGGGTATGATAGACAGGCTGTTGCTGATCATGCAAATAATTTGGCCTCCAAGATACGTGGTAACTTGACCAATTCTATGAAAGCCCTTGGCGTGGATATATTGACTGGTTTTGGGACAGTTTTGGTAGGTCTAGATATTAATAAATTATTGTAGTGTATTACAGCTATCCTATTCGTCCGTATTCAACTAAATGAAGGTTATGCATATATATTCAGGGTCCACAAAAAGTCAAATATGGGGATACTGTAATAACAGCAAAAGACATCATAATTGCTACTGGCTCTGTCCCTTCTGTGCCCAAAGGCATTGAGGTTGATGGTAAGTGCTTTCATAACCATTATTGTCTATTTGATAAAGCACCCACCAACTGCATTAGCCAGTCTCAGTGCAACGCTGTTTAGCTGGTTCTGTTCACTGGCTGCATGCTGAACCTTTTAATGCTATTAAATCACGGGTTGAGTGTTTGAATTTCAAGGCACTGCTTAATGGATGAACAATATTTAAATTCAATGTTGATGCTTTCAAATGAAAAGAAGTAATGAAAGTTGAAGCCTATTGCCCATTTGTTATGCTATTGCTCATGTTAAATAGCAAAGATACTGCTTGTAGAGGGAACAACCTTGTCAACGAGATTGGGTTTGACTCTGCTATTGTTTCTTATGCACTATACAATTGGACGGTACCTTTGATGAAACAAATTGGTGCAAAACTCTAAGACTCTTTTGTGATAAGAGTGTTCACGCATTTTGTGGTATTGCCTAAGCATCAGGAAGTCTATTTACCTACCCCATTAAGTTAAATGACTGACAATGTGCAGAACATTTCGCTTCAGCAGTTGGAAATTTTCGTTGTTCTGTAACTACATGAGTTAATTTAAGTTCATTAGAGATAGAGATTTTGACCAGTCATCTGTTAAGTTAAACAGATATAGCAGTTTCGAATATAACAGAACCAGCATTAGCGTCAAGAAAGAGAACTGAAATTGGCATACACAGTTCATTTTTTCCCTTTTATTATTTCCTCCCTTCCTTCTATCCAGAACATCACTGAGAATTATTATGCTTGCCCTAGACCATTTAGAGCTTTTACATTCAGTTGTATCATTGACTGATGCCAATGCTTGCTTTGCAGGTAAGACTGTAATAACTAGTGACCATGCACTTAAATTAGAATTTGTACCCAACTGGATTGCTATTGTTGGAAGTGGTTACATTGGACTAGAATTTAGCGATGTGTACACGGCACTTGGAAGTGAGGTATGAACCTTTTCTACATTATGCATCTAGCGGTTCTTATCTATTTATTGTTTTAAAAGATATTTAGCGTATGTACAACTTCAATCATTTCATTTTCCGATTTTCTTTTGGATAATGGAAAAATGGAGAGGTTTTGTCTCCCGATACTGACCCTGGGATGAATTTACAGGTTACCTTTGTTGAAGCTCTAGATCAGCTCATGCCTGGTTTTGATCCTGAGATTGGGAAACTGGCACAGCGGGTTCTTATCAATCCTCGGAAGATTGACTATCATACAGGTGTATTTGCGAGCAAGGTAATATATGCCACAACTTAGTTTAATATGAATGCCATTCTGAGAGCAAGTTATCTTAATTTGTCCCACCTTATTCAGATAACTCCAGCAAGGGATGGAAAGCCAGTGCTAATTGAGCTTATTGATGCAAAGACGAAGGAACCTAAGGATACTTTGGAAGTAAGTAGTAACTCTTTGGTTTGACGAGTTCTTTAACATTGTTAATCTAATATTTACTTGTTGACTGAGGTTGTACATTTTTTAGTGCTACATCATGATTAAGATCAAAATTCGTAAAATGGTTAACTACTTTTTAGTTCAGGAAAAGTCAAGACAATATCTATTTGGAATTTTAATATATATCATAATAGCTAGGAAACCCAAGAATTAGGAAATTTTAATTTAAGACTCCTTTTTAAGGAGTTCTTCTCGGAAAGAAAAACTTTTATACAAGGAGCTCCCTTGTGTGTTCACCATCATTTTCAATAAGAACTTTTTTCTCTTTCTTCTCTTGTCACTTGATTCAGACTTGTGTGGCTTCAGTCTAGCAGCATGCAAAAGTTTTTCTTTGTAACACTTAACATCCTCCTGCACGCCTTGGAGCATGAACAACATTACATAGGGTCCCAACTTGAGGTAAATTAAGATTTCAAATGGCCCTAACTCTGATATCATTTTCGCCCTACCTTAACCACTAAAGTTAGCTCATGAGATGAGGATTGCCCAAAATTATGTAAGGAGATAACAACCATTCCATCAACCAAAGTGGGTCACTTGACAAATGCAGCTTAAAAGTCCTTTAAGGAACTGTAATCTAAGATTTATCAGTAGTATCACCTGTAACATAGAGACTTTGTTACACGACTACACTTAATATGTTAATATTTCATAAGCACTTTCTGATTGTTAAAGAACACTGTTGTATGTACAAGTATAATGAATATCAGAGCTTAATGGTAGATGCTGGAGCTTACGTAAGTGGTACAAGGTGAAAATGGGATCAAGCATCTGAAAGGTTAAGCAGCAAAATTTGGAGATTAGGTGTTATTGATAAGTTGAAAGAGGGAGAGTTTTGCTGCAATCCGAGCTAATAAAGTATTATACACAGTTTTAATATTTTCAATCAAAAGTACTGTGTTGCTCACATGTCTTATCCTCAACAATGATTTTGCTTGCTGTCATTAGTGTCTTACATGAAAATTGAATTACATTACTGCAGGTAGATGCTGCTCTTATTGCAACTGGAAGGGCTCCGTTTACGCAAGGACTTGGCCTGGAAAATGTTAGTTGCATTAGTGTTAACTGAAGCTCCTGGGAAAACTAACTTGAATGATTTGATGACAATTTATAGTATTGGTTATCACTTGTCAACAGATAAATGTTCAAACACAACGTGGATTTGTTCCTGTTGATGAACGCATGCAAGTCATTGATGCAAATGGGGAGCTGGTAGGCATTATTTTATTCCTTTTTGCATTTCCCAACAGTTTTCTTTCTGCTTTTAACCCTTTGTGCTTGATAGGTTCCTCACTTGTACTGCATTGGTGATGCAAATGGAAAAATGATGCTTGCACATGCTGCAAGTGCACAAGGAATCTCTGGTAAAATGAAATTATCAATCGTGACACGGTAATTGAGCAATTTTTGGATAGTTGTTTAACTTATGGTCTTGCCTTCTTTCATAGTTGTTGAGCAAGTTACTGGAAAGGACCATATCCTGAATCATTTAAGTATTCCAGCAGCATGCTTTACCCATCCTGAAATCAGTATGGTCGGATTGACGGAGGTATTATCATCTCTTTGAATATTTATCTTTGTTTGATGCTGCCCTTTTTTCTTGTGTGTATGGTCTTTTCTTCTTTTATGATCTTTAGTAACAATAAAGAAATTTAATTCCCCAACAATATCTACACGTGGAACATGGTTGTATGGAAACCTCCACACATATTTGATAATGTAGTTACATTATAGGTTGGAGACAGATCATGCCATCCATTTCTGGGACTGTTTGTACATTGCTCTGCTGCTGGATTTTTTTGTTCTCATGCTTGCCTCTTTTTGTTAGAGACAAGAGGGTTTGCGTAAACAACCTCCACTTCCAACCAAGAGGTTGTGAGTTCGAATCTCCCCAAGTGCAAGGTGAGAAGTTTTTGGAGGGAAGGATGCAGGGGGTCTATTTGGAAACAACCTCTCTACCTCAGCCTCTCTACCTCAGGGTAGGGGTAAGGTCTACGTACACACTACCTAGACCCCACTAAGTGGGATTATACTGAGTTGTTATTGCTTGCCCCTTTTTCTCACACAACTTCTGTACCCTTCGAGAAGCACGCATGCTTGTGATGATGGAAAAATATTTCCTGAGGGAACAATTTTTGTTTTCTTTGTGATAGCACTTAAATATAGAGTTTTGATTGTATACTTGCAATTATGCAGCCTCAAGCAAGAGAAAAAGCTGAGAAGGAGGGCTTTGAAATTAGTATTGCCAAGACTAGTTTCAAGGCTAACACAAAAGCTCTTGCTGAAAATGAAGGGGAAGGACTTGCAAAGGTAGCACATTATCGTTTTTCAAGGATTGCTGATGTTGCATGATTTATTCTTTATGTCACCAGCTGCTTCTTTTGTTGTTTCCATTTTTCTATCGTTTTGAGATGTTTCCGCCCCTGCACAGTAGTGTCTTATGTGATCACTGAAATTCTTGTTAAATGCAGTTAATTTATAGGCCTGATAACGGTGAGATCCTTGGAGTCCACATCTTTGGAATGCATGCTGCTGATCTAATACATGAAGCATCCAATGCCATAGCTCTGGGATCACGCATACAGGTAGGCATTGCCCTGCAAATTGCGTTTTCCTCACAGTACTAACCATTTGTTGGAAAGGCTCAAGTAAATGGTTACCTGCAGCATGTTTGATGCCTTTTCTCTCTTTTTTTGGTTTGTGGCAATGGGAGGTGGAGTTTAACATGTTTTCTCTGGATTATGAACTTTAGTAGATCCTTGCAAGCTTCAATGAGTTTTGTATCCAATCTCTCATGTGAGAAGTCATTTATTCGGTCAGCATTCTTCTCATGTGTTTTACATTTGTTATTGCATTCTACAGGACATTAAGTACGCTGTTCATGCACATCCAACCTTGTCTGAAGTGATTGATGAACTCTTTAAATCAGCAAAGGTAATCACTTTGTGTCCTGTGTAATGCTGGTAGAATGTCTTGAACGAGATAGTACCTCTTTAGGGATGTTAGAGGGGTCATAGTGCATTTGCCCCACAAGAATTGGTATTAGACTAGGACATACTAGTCCTCCTTTGATTGTTAGTGATCTGGGGGGACCTCTCTATGGTTATCGTAAAATTGTCCGGAAACTTGGCTTATTCTTTGGTCTCCAGATTCAGTAGGTCTGATGCTTATATATATCAAGGTCTTTTTGTCCTGCACATGGAGATCTTAAGCTAATGGCAGGATGCTTACAAAGAATCCATAGCTGCATGTACAATTTGTTGGTAGGGAGGAAATCTCCCTTAGGTTGCGGAGTGAGATTTATTCTTCACTGGTATATTAAATCATCTATTTCTCTCACGAGCATGCTCAAACATATTGGGTAGTCTACAAATTCTAGTCTCTCTTATCTCAGGTATGATTGGAAATTGATTTGTAAGCTTTTGCAATAATATGTATACATTTTATGGCAGGTTAAAACTAACGCTTCTAGTCCAATTGCTGAGCCAGTTGCAGCATAGGCTTCCACAGCCTCTCTAACTGAGACTAAAGTTAATAGGATTTTGCCGAAGCTTCCCAGTGGAATTTATTGGCTCTATCTTCTCATGTTGTGCATTATCGCTTCAAAGAGGTGCTTTGTTCTAGCTTTTCGGAATTGTAGGCATCATTATGCCTAATGAGTGGCTCGGAAATTCAATTTTGTCTTCTTTTAGTTTATTAGCCTAGGTTGGTGCTCTAGGTCTAGATGCTTTTAAATGAGCACCGATATCAATACGAAAGATGATCCGTATTGTTTTATTCAACATTGACATTGTACAACTTTTGATTCACATATTCTTCATACTAGATAACACTAGTTGAAATTCTAGAGGTTTTCAAGTGAGTTCTACACAGGTTGCTGTCATGGTTGTTGTTTTATTGCTCCCACACAAACCAACCCCCTCTCTTTTTCGCATGGGTGCTCGCTCGTCCCATTACTACAAGCTAAACGCTGAACTGAAATACAGCTAAAGTTGGCCTTCTTGAACTTGGAACAATGTTCTAAAAAGAGGGCGTGAGGCGAGGCGTTTTACGCATGACGAGGCAACGCGTAAGCCCTGAGATATGGGGACGTACGTCCCAAGAATCTTTAATTTTAAGAATTTTAAGAATTTTAAGATAGTATAAAATAAAAAATAATTATAAAAATTACATTAAAATCATAAAATTATAATACATAATCTATTTAAAATATTTATAAATTATAATTCAACCATGAATAATACGAGAAGTATGACATATATCATAATATGCAGATTAGCTGCAACATCTTTGCAACTCAAACATCAAAAGTAAAAAATTACATTAAAATCATAAAATTATAATACATAATCTATTTAAAATATTTATAAATTATAATTCAACCATGAATAATACGAGAAGTATGACATATATCATAATATGCAGATTAGCTGCAACATCGTTGCAACTCAAACATCAAAAGTAATATATTCGATATGAAATTTTATACGTATCTCTTAAGGAGTAATGAATCTTGAAAGAATTTCGATATTATAATTTGATAGTTTTTATAAAATACTCATTTTATTTAATATGCTTTCTATTTGAAAGAGAATTTAATAAAAATATTATTCATAATTTAAATATGATTCTCTAGCATCATTTAATTTTAAGTTTCAACAAGTTAATAAAGTGACACATAATTCACCATACAATACCATGATAGCTAATTATTTGTAAATAGTTAATAGCTAATACTAAGCTATTAAATTGATAAGTATTATATCACGTAAACATGAAAAACAATATTTAAGAAAATAATTATATAACAATTATGGACTATTATATAATAAAGACATAAGAAAAGTTAATAAATAATTATTTTTTAAATGAAAGATTTACTTAAAATTTACTATAATAGTAGTTTTAGTGGATAACGTGTAATAATTTTTATTTTAATTATGGCATAAAGTATTCTCAACTTAACGATTTATGATTAAGAAAAACCTAATTTGAATAGTCAACGATTTATTAAGAAAATGTGTACATTTACAAGGTTAGTCACACTCAATTGCATAAAGTTCTATTAGGCGAGCCCAGTAAGCTAGGCATTGGGCATGTCCGGGGCGTAAGCCCCGACGGTCGATGCGTAAGCCTCACGGAACTAAGCCTCACACATAAGCCCAGGCGCGTTTTATGAATGCTCCGTCCGGGGACGAGTACCTATTCTGCCTTTTAAAACAGAGACTTGGAGTAACTGTTCAATTGGAATTCCAGCATAAGGGTGTAATGTGGGCCGGTCCCGCACCGGGACCGGACCGGGACCGCGGGCCTGGCGGTCCCAACGGTCCTGGTGGGCCGGTCCTGCCGAGCCGGTCTTCAAGGGGGGATAAAGCCCGTGACGGGCCGGTCCTTATGCGTAGGACCGCGAAGACCGGGACCGGGTAGCGGTCCTGGGCTGGTCTTCGCGGGCCTGGCGTGCCCCAACCGGTCCCAACGGTAATATTTAAAAAAAAAATTGTTTTTTTAAAAAAATGGCCCAACGGCCAGATTTAAAAACTAGCCGTTGGAGGTCAAAAATAGCCGTTTTTGGCTATCAAAATTTAGCCAAATGGTCCCCAAACTTTATATAATTACACTTTTTCCCAATTCTCAACTATAGATACCCCCCCATTATTTCATTTTAACTCACCAATTCATCAATCTATCTTAATCTCTCTCAAACTCTCTCAATTGCTTATTTTATTATTTCAATTTTGTGAAATTTTGTGAAGTTGGTGAATTGAAGTATTCAAGTCTTCAAGTCTTCAACAATTTGCAATTTTCAATTTTGAAGAAGTTGTTCGTCAATTCGGTAAAGTCGTTCCAACTCTTAATTTTTAAGAATATATTTTGTGTTATTTTGTTTGCATAAATATAATTAAAATGGCATTTTCATTGAAAAAAATGTTTAGTGCTAAGGGAAAAGCTAAAATGGGTGAAAGTAGTCGTCAACCAACTAACCTTCCCCCCCCCCCGGTTCCCCGACCTACCCGTCCTAGTGGTCCAATTATTCTTGATAGTGATAATCCCTGTTTTCAATTTAGCGATACTGAATTTTGTCATAATATTTCACGAGAAGATCAACTAGATAATGAAATTATGACTGCTCTTTATCCTAATTTACAACATCGTAGGCAATTGGATTTTGATGAAACCCAAGAGCATTTTGATGAAACTCAACAGGATGTAGATGAAACCCAAGAGGATTTAGATGACACACCTACTAGTCCGGCTAATAACCCAACTGAACCACAACACCCACCCGTACAAACACCGACTTTTAATAGACAACCTTCTAAACGCCAAGAAACCTCATTAGTTTGGCAATTTTTTACTCAACTAAGAGATCAAAATAAGGCTCAATGTAAAAATTGTAATAAATTGTTGGTTCATGAATATACGCGTAATGGCACGGGTACTTTGACTAGACACATAAAAACACACCCTACTGAAAAAGCTAAATATAACAGATTAAAAGCACAGCTAGAGGGGACAAGTGTAGAAAAAGCGGGTAACGCTAGTACAGGTTCTAATCTAGTTCAACCTGGAATAAATACTGTCAACGGAGGTATATTATATTACGATCCAAACAAAGATAGGGAAGAATTAGCAAAGATGGTTACCGTTATGTGTTTACCGTATACTTTTCCTTCTAATCCTAATTTTGTGCATTATATTAGAAAAGTTTTTAATCCTACTTATAAAGGTTGGCCTCGTGCAACGGTTAAGGCCGATATATATAAATTTAAACATGAATACGAACAATATTTGCGGTATTTATTTAGTCATATAACTAATAGAATTTTTATTACCACCGATATTGGTAGAAGTAATAATGATTGTGACTACCTAACTGTTACTAGTCACTGGATTGACGAGGAGTGGATAATGCAAAAACGCATTCTTGCGTATAGAATAATTAACTCTCGTCACACAGGTAAGTTTATCGCTAACACTGTTGGTGATATTTGTAGATATTTCTGCATTAATGATAAAATAATGTCAATTTCTATGGATAATGCTTCTAGTAACACTAGTGCAGTAGGCACTCTTACAAACACATTAAATCATGCATTTAGTAATATATTTCATGTTAGATGTATTTGTCATATTTATCATTTAATTGCCGGTAATGGTATGCGAATTTTAAATGTAGAAATTGAAAAGGTTAGAATGGCTCTTAATTGGCTTTTTTATTCTAACCGCAGAAGTAGACTTAGGGAGTATTATAAAAAATGTGATGAATATGGCCTTAGAGAAAGAAAGGTTCCTAAACCTTGCCCCACTAGGTGGAATTATATGTACGAAAGTTTAGTAGTTGCTTACGAATATAGGAACCCTATTAATGCAACGTTCAATGCTCGGGTTGAGGGGTGTGGATGATGATGAAATGCTTACAACCCAAGATTGGACTAATGTTAAAACTCTTATAGATTTTTTAGAACATTTTCACACTGCTACAAATGTATTTTCCGGACAATATTATCCAACTATTTCTAATTGTTTAGTTTATATTGCAGCATTATGTACATTATTTGTGGATTATAACGAGGGTGAGCCTATTTATGAACTTGCTATAAATGCAATGAAAGAAAAATTTAAAAAATATTTTTTCCCTATCCCTCCTATTTATGGTGTATCAACAATTTTAAACCCTACAATGAAATTAGGAGGTCCTCATTTTTAGTATACAAATATTTATAACGCTTTAGATCTTACAGTAGAAGAACGTGCTACTCTTGCAGATGCAAAAACATCAATTAAAATTAATACTCAAATAATTTATAATGCATACCAACAAGCCTTACAAAATTCTAGGCCAACTGTTCCAACCCCTACTTCGTCTACTTCTCAGTCGTCCAAAAGAGCCGCGGGCTTGAAGGCACTTAAATCTTGGACGGAGTTTAGGGGTTCTCAAGGAGATAATTTTGACGAATCTTCCCATCTAAATGAGCTTCAAGTTTATTTGTCGCACGGACTAGAGAAGGAGAATCCAGACGGGAGTTTTGAGCTTTTGGAATGGTGGAAGTTACGGGAAAAACATTTTCCTGTTCTTGCAAGGATGGCTCGCGATATATTATCTATTCAAGCTTCAACAGTTGCATCAGAGAGCGCCTTCAGTCAAGCAAGACTTCAAATAGGAGATCATAGAGCAGCTATGAGGGAGAGCTTGGAGAAGTCAGTGCTATTTAGAGATTGGATCCGCTCGGAAAGAAGAAACTTTGGACTTGCAGAATCACAACCGGATGTGGATGACGCTTACGAAGAAATGATTGCAGAGCTTGCTGAGGATGCTGCTTCGCCGGGAAGTGGTGATGAACAAGCTTCTTTTCCACCACCGCCAACGGAACCTCCTCCAAAATTTATGAGATTTGTTAGAGATATGTAGATTGTGTTGTAAATTGTATTTTGGCACATCTTATTTAGTTTTTTTTCCTTTTAATGATAGTATTAGTACCTTGTTGTGCTCATTCCATTGGGGGAGAGAAGATTAATAAAGATATGTCATTTTTAGTAATAAAAATTATTACACAAGTTTTTGATTTATCTCTTAATACAATATATATATATCTATTTCATACATATACATATAATATATATACATAATATATATTATATATATACATAACATATAAACTTAATACATATATATAAGTTAAGTTTATATATGTTAAGTATATATATATATATTAAGTTTATATAATACTTACCATATATATATATATATATATATATATATATATATATATATACTTCATATATACTTATTAAATAATTTTTTTTTAATTAAAAGCCCACGAAGCCCACGAAGCCCGCCAGGCCCGGGACCATGTGGGCTTAGGCCCGTCCCGGGCCGGTCTTACCCACCAAGCTCACGAAGATCGGGACCGCCAGGCCCGGGACCGCCAAAAAAAGATCGTTTAGGACCGGGACCGCGAGGCCCGTTTAAGCCCGGGACCGGCCCAGAATACACCCTTATTCCAGCATCTCCTCGTCAACTTGGAGGGTGAATGAACTCCCAACTTGCTTAAAATGATTGTACCCTGAAGTGCCTGAACACCATCCAGGGAAAGTACGAATTAACCTATCATTAATTAAGCTTATCTATGACAAAATATGCATGAACTCAATATGCTAGGTACACTTATTTATTAGCTTGATTGTCGGAATATAACAGCTTCATGGCAATGTGCATAACAACTGAAATAATTGTTGACTCTTTTGAAAACCTAGCCAACCTAGAAACATGAGCCATAAATTTTTTCCATTGTCCTATATTTAGCGCTATTCTTGGATTTCCAATAAATTTAACAGGAGCCTAACATGATAAAGTGGCCAATAATGAACCTCCCAGAAGTAGTGCATGCTACATAGTCAGTCATGGAAGTTTCTTCAGGGTAAATTCTATGGTATTGGTCGTAAGAGTCCTTGATGAGGAGGAAACTTGAGGTACCTAAGGGCATGATATGTATTCTAAATGGAGTCTAGGAGTTTGAATAGAAATGTTACATTGCAAACTAGATGTTAGGCGTTGTTTGAGCGAGGAAGTTTGTTTGACCGTTAATGTTTATGGACATTTATGAAATCAAAACAATTATTAAAACTAGAGGGCTAATCATAATAGGTCGTAACGTATACGAAGTTTACCAAAGGAAAAAGATAACGGAGACATATGTAGAGATAACATGGGATGTTTAGTGATCTTTATTCATGATGATGGGTTAATCTGCCTCTCCATGAAGAGGTTCAGATCCTTACAATCATGTTTTCATGGATCTACTGCTATCCTGTATTGCTGATGGTGATTCTCACTCTGTGTTGTACTCTGTATTTCTTAGAGCCCCCATAGGGAGAGAGTGGAACCCCTTTTTTTACAATTGCTTCGGTATTTATAGGTCTTAACTGAGATAGTTGACTTTCTTCGGGGATCGAGTCCATGTCGCGAAACTGTTGTGGGCATACCAACGGGGCGTCGTCTCCGCCAAAAGAGCTTTAAGCGGCGATGGACGATAGTTAATGGTCGAGGAGGGCCCTACCACTTATGGTGTCTACGTCCAAATGGGGGCGGCATCGATACTTGTCATGCGCATTTGGGCCGGGAGGGGGAGAGGGGGGGGGGGGGGCGATCGATATATTATTTATAAGCTGAACTTTGTGAGGTCGAATTATAGCCCATATAGATAGTCCCTCCGCTTATCGCGGTTACGTCGAGACGGGCCAGGATGAGCAGATATGACAGTTTATACGACGTTTCCTTTCAATTGAGGGTACGACGACCTCCCAGAACATCTCTTCGTCGGGCGGGGATTCTGAAGGTGTTCCCGCCTTATGGGGGTTTGGCCGATGCGACGCCATATGGGGAGTACTTGTAATGACGGCTCGTGTTCCGGTGCACACCCCCCGATTTCGATCGTGGAAGCGACAGTTTCGATGAAAGTCGAACCGTTTCTGACGGTTGGGATTCGCATTAAATGGCACCTGTCAGTTTCCCGAGGTTTTGATTCGATTTTTCTTTATAAGAAGGCCTGATGTGTCAGACATTTCTCTGTTCTTCGCTCTGTTGATCGTTTTTCTCTCTAGCAAATTCTCAGGTAATCTTGCTTTTTTCTTGTGGCATAATTATTTCCCGTTCTTAGTCTCACTTCCCAGTTCTTCTTCCAATCTTTCCGGTGACCCAAGAAAAATAGCTGGCCTTCCTTCTCGCGATGGTCTTGCGGTGGTGCTGCCCTCAGAGTCTTCGGTGATCGATGGGCTGTCTCCCGTGCTTCTGGTGGCTGACCGGAATGATGTTGAGAGGATGCCCTCAGTTGACGATATACTTCCCGGGGCGGACAGTTTGGCGGTGGATTTCACCGCTGATGGCGGTGTCGAGCATGTCGACGAGGCCCCGCTGATGGGGGATGTGAGCATGGCCCAGCTACGCGCGCAGGGGCTTATTCCCCCCCATGCTGACATTATATTAGCCCAACCCGGAGACGGGGTGCACACTGACCGTCGGGGGTTTTGTGTGTTCTACTCTTTCCCGCTCAGGTTGGGGTTCAGGATGCCCGTTCCCAATTTACTAGTCGACTTCTGCCGATATTACGGCGTCTGTCCGGGGCAGCTTACTCCATCTATGTATAGGCTTTTGGCCATGCTACTCAAGCTCTCGGAGTTAGCCGACAGGTTGGTCACTCTCCAGCACGTTCTTGCTCTTTTCGCTCCCCAACGGACTTGGGGGAGCATGATTCGGATGGTCTCGCGGGGGTGGCAAGGATTGGTGACGGCCTTGGACGACTAGGTCGAGCCTCGCCAATATGAACAATTTTTCTACGTCCGGACCCGTCATCTGGTGGCGTCCCCTTCGGGCTTTCCGGAGGCCTGGATACCATGCTCGTGAGTCTTCTTGTTATCTCTCCTTTTTCTTTTTTGAAGAGTGGGGGGGGGGGCTGGAATTTGTATTTTGCTTTTGTTCCGTGACTGACGGCCGTTTGGTCGTTTCTGCATCTGACAGGTCGCCCCCGCCCTTATTCACTGGCCTGCGCGGATGGTTGGAAGCTGTCCTTCCGCATACTGAGGGAATTCACTCGTGGGCGTCCTTCTCGAGGAGATACGGCCACAGTCTGGTCGTAGGTAAGTTGCTTTTATCGACGGGGCGTACCCGTCCTTTGGCCGTCGTAATAATTCAATGCTGACTTATCTTCTATTTTTGTAGGACGGGTAAGCCGTGGTAGGGCCCCTCTTCTCGTATTTCGGTGACATAGGGCGATCGCCAGGTTCTTTACCCCTGCGGCCGCTCGGGCTCCCAGGGCCGTCTCTGTTGATTCCGTAGCTGCCCTTCGCCTGCTCGCCCAAGGCTCAAAGGCGGGAGTGTGTCGGGGGTTGTACGCTCCCGAGAATTGTCGCCTTCTTGAGATGAAGAGGAGAGGCCCTTGGTCAGGAGGCGGATCCTTCCGCCTCAGGCTCCTCCGGCGGTGCAACCGGTTGCAAATGAGGAGGCAGCTGCGACTCCTCCGCCGCCCTCTAGGATTAGGGAGATTGTTGAGTTGGCGCGAACTCCAATGGGTACACTAATGAATTGAGGGCTCGGGAAGAGCGGGAAGGGAGTGCCGCCCCCACTACCAGTCCTCCACCCATAGGTTTGAGGCGACCGAGCCTTCGAGGGTGGTTATGGACCTTGGAGACTCCAGCACCCCGTCGACAGGGGCGGCAGCGATAGGAGAGGTATCTCCGTCTGGATCCGACCTGGATTCTGAGGACGTTCGCATGTTCAGTGACGGGATTACGCGAGCGACCGTCCATCCAAACAGGAGGCCGCGAGTGATCGAAATTCCCGCAGATGAAAATTTATTGCTGAGGGATGCTTCCCTGCTACCGCTGCTGGGCCAGTTGTGTTCTTCTGTAGAGAACCAGTCGCTGAGGGAGGTGGTTATTTCCTCGTAACGTCCTTTCATTTCCTTCAAGTTTCCGTTCATGGCTCTTTTGCATTTATATGTATTTTATTTCGCATGCCTTTTTACTGCAGGTAGAGTGCCTGCGTCGGACCAATGTCCGAGTCAGGGTTCTTCTCCGAGTTCATGAGAGGTGCCGCCATTTGCGGCTTAAATGTAGGGAGCTCGAGGAGCGCTTGAGGGTCGATCCCCGCAACCAGGAGTTGGTCGGGGAGCTAGCGCGGGAGGAGCTGCAAAGGGATTAGGCGCTCGGCCATATCGAAGCCTTGGAGGAACAGCTCCGTCAGGCAAACGGTGAGCTAGAGGCAGCGAGGAGGGCATCCTTGGAGAGCGAGCGCCAGTCTTTGGCCAAGGTGATGGCGGTTACCTCGGAGTGGAGCGAAAAGGTTGCCGCTATGGAGAGGGAGTCAGCCGACTTGAGGCGTAGGCTAGTCGAGACTGATGCCAGAGTGACTAAGCTTGAGGGATCTATCCAAGCCAATGACTCTAAGTTATCGGCGATAAGGGCCGCTGTCGCCTCCAGGGAGAATAGCCTCGATGAGTGGATCCAGGCGTTGGAGGGTGTCACGCCCCAAAACGAGGGACATGACCGGCACCTGACCGGGTTGCCCCAGTCAAGCGGACCTGGGTGCCTTTCATTCCCACGCGTTACCCCTGTGTTGATTGTTTCTCATTAATCAAATATCTTACTAACCATGAATGATTTCACATTAAACAAATAAAACCATACGAGTAATTCATTAACAAGTTTGCAGTTTTTACAACGCCCGACATAACATAATGTATACATAAGACTGGAGTCCCACAGTTTACATGTCTACAGAGCCTCTAGGATACAAAAAGGGAAATACAATACTTGCCGGTAACAAGGCTCCGGCTATATCTTACAAAACCAAAATGAAATCTAAACCGAAGTGGCATAAACCACACAAGGCCCCGAGGAAGAAAGGGGCTCACCAAAACGGGCAGTGGAAGGAGAAGGATACTACTGCCGATGAGCTGAAGTGCCTGCTACTGATCCACCTACAATCATAACACGAATGTAGCGTCCCCGGCAAAAGGGACGTCAGTACACTTGAATTGTACTGGTATGTATGGACAAACTTCGTCCCAAGTAAACTCAAGCCATTAAATTACATCAACAATTAATTAAGCCAGCCAACCATGTTTCCACATTTTCCTCATTTCAAATAATTTTCAACACAAAGCACTTTCTACGATCAACCAATTTAACAATAACCAATCAATCACATAAAGCACAAGTAGTCAAACAAAGGGGCAATCAGTGCCCCACAGGTTGCAAACTCTCCTGCTGTCTCCTTTCACATTTTCACATTATTGATTTTTGTATCAATTTTCAATAGCGATTTCGATCGATTTCTATCTTTATTGCCCCTGACCACCCTTATTACCTCGGCCACCCTTATCACCCCAACCCACACCTTATTTCCTCACGTTGCGGCGCGCAACACGACCCCGCCTTACAGTTTAAAACACAACAATTTCAAACAGCAGATAAGGTACTACACACAATTTCAACAAGTTCAAATAAGCAACTTGCACATTGTTTCATGTTCTCAATCATATTTCAAATCAATATCACAACCATGTTACAATATTTCCACAATTCAAGTGTTTCATCTCTTTTCACAATAAACAAATTCTCAAGCGTTTCGTTTGTTTTACACAAGGTGCCATATGGGCCATCATAATCATTATTCACAACTCTTTACCCATTTCGACTCTCATTTAACTTTCGGTTCATATTCTATACCACATCACTCATATTTCAACAACAACTTTGAGAATTTCACACAATTTGTCAAATTAACATTAACCAAGCAATTTTCACACATATAGGCGATTTCACAAGAATCAAAATTAGCCATACATACCCGGTGATGAGTTTTCTTCCTACTTTATGCTTACCCAAGATATCCTACTCTTGCCAACCTTGTTCTTGAAGACTCTTACTTCTACTCACTTCTTTTTACTAGAAATCAAGTTCAATAATCATGCATGAGTGTAAAAATTCTATTTTCAAAAGCTATTATATGCAAACCTCTCTTTACTCGATTTAAAACTGAAAATCAAAGAAAATAGTTAGGTTTTTTTTTTTACCTTGAAAAGATTGGGGAAGTTGAATCCTTGCCCTAGGATCCCTTGGAATTAAGATGGTTAACAATCTTTGAAGATGAAAGATTTCTCTCTCTAAAAACCCTCTCTTCTCTCTCTAATTTTTGGTAAGATGATATGATAAAATGAAGAAGAAAGGTGTTATATTAAAGAAGAGATCGGGTCAAAATGTCACAAAAATCTGGGCCGGGGCGAATATGCGGTGCACTTTGCGACCGCAGAATCAACATGCGGTCCGCATAGTGACCGCAGAATGGCCTCAAAATGACCCGAGTTCTGTGAATGCGACCGATATGCGGTCCGCATTCTTGATCTGCGGTCGCAAAGTGCACCGCAGATTCACTATGTGATCGCATATCGACCGCATTTTCAACACGATTTTTGGGAGACTTTCTGGAATGTTTTGCGGCAAGAATGCGGTCCGCATATCAGGTTTGCGGTCGCATTCTTGACCGCATATTTGACACTTTTCGGAAAAATTAATTCTCTACATTTTTGAAACTTAAATCACTAATTCCTAACACATTATTCGGACCATGACACTATAGCTACTAGGTTTTATGCACAAAAAATTTACGGGGCCTTACAGAGGGGAATGCTCAGGAGGCCGCGGGGCAAATAACGCTTCTTGAGCAGGAAAACCGGCGTGTCCAGGAGCATTCCATGTGTTTGGGTAGTTCTCGTGAAGCTTGGGTCTTTGCCGAAGCGCAGCGAGACATATACAAGCATTTGTTTGAAGCCGGCCTGATCACTGAAGGGGCCTTTGAGCAGGCGCGTCAGAAGGCATGGGAGGCTCGTGAGGAATCGGTTTTGATGTCGCGACGCCTGATAATGATGATATCCTTGGAGGGATCGGGGCCGGAGCTAATAATGTTGGAGGTACAACAGGAGCTGGTGGAAGTGGAGCCGGGGCCAAAGCGGGCAGTGCTGGTGCCAACGCTGGCGAAGCTGAGGACGGAGCGGCGGAGGCCGGTGATGATGGGATCGGGGCGGATGGCGTTGCTGGCAACCCCCAGTTTATTGATGATTAGTTGATCTTTTTTTTTCTTTTTTTCTTGTTGCCGTGTGTGGCCATTTTTTATTTGATTGATTGTTTGTTGTTAGTTTCGGACTATTATTGCTTCAGGGTGGACGGGCATAGCCCGTATCCGTTTGTTTTAATTTGGAATGGGGGGGATTCCCCCCCCCCCTTTGTTTTTTCCTTTCCGTTCATTCTCTGTTTGTTATGCCGTCGTGATCACCGGTTGTCGCGGATCGAGGGCTTTCGACCTGAGTTTTACTTCGACCGTTGTTGATTCTTTACTGGCGAAGGCTCATAGCCTGAGTTCCAGTTCAATCGTAATCGAACTTTGGTTGACTTCTTTGGCGTCGAGGGCTCGTAGACCGAACACTACTTCAACTATTTGTTGAAGTTACTTTGGCGAGGGCTCATGGCCTGAGTCCCAGTTCAACCATAATTGAACTTTGATTGATTTTTAGCATCGAGGACTCGTAGCCCGAACATTACTTCAACTGTTGTTGAATTTACTTTGGCGAAGGCTCATGGCCTGAGTCCCAGTCCAACCGCAATTGAACTTTGATTGACTTTTTAGCGTCGAAGGCTCGTAGCCCGAACTTTACTTCAAGTGTTGTTGAATTTACTTTGGCGAAGGCTCATGGCCTGAGTCCCGGTTCCCCCGTAATTGAACTTTGATGATTATTTTGAGTCGAGGGCTCATAGCCCGAACGCTACTTCAACTGAAGTTGAATAAATGTGGCGAAGGCTCGTGGCCTGAGTTCCAGTTCAACCGTAATTGAACTTTGATTGACCTTTTAGCGTCGAGGGCTCGTAGCCCGAACTTTACTTCAACTGTTGTTGAATTTACTTTGGCGAAGGCTCATGGCCTGAGTCCCAGTACAACCGTAATTGAACTTTGATGATTATTTTGAGTCGAGGGCTCATAGCCCGAACGCTACTTCAACTGAGGTTGAATTCATGTGGCGAAGGCTCGTGGCCTGAGTCCCAGTTCAACCGTAATTGAACTTTGATGATTATTTTGAGTCGAGGGCTCATAGCCCGAACGCTACTTCAACTGAGGTTGAATTAATGTGGCGAAGGCTCGTTGCCTGAGTCCCAGTTCAACCGTAATTGAACTTTGATTGACTTTTTAGCGTCGAGGGCTCGTAGCCCGAACTTTACTTCAACTGTTGTTGAATTTACTTTGGCGAAGGCTCATGGCCCGAGTCCCGGTTCAACCGTAATTGAACTTTGATGATTATTTTGAGTCGAGGGCTCATAGACCAAACGCTACTCAACTGAGGTTGAATTAATGTGGCGAAGGCTCGTGGCCTGAGTCCCAGTTCAACCGTAATTGAACTTTGATTGACTTTTTAGCGTCGAGGGCTCGTAGCCTGAACTTTACTTCAATAATTGTTGAATTTTGATTTGGCGAAGGCTCATAGCCTGAGTCCCACTTCAACCGTAATTGAACTTTGATTGACTTTTTAGCGTCGAGGGCTCGTAGCTCGAGCTTTAACTTCAACAATAGTTGAATTTTGATTTTGCGAAGGCTCATGTCCTGAGTCTCAGTTCAACCGTAATTGAACTTTGATTGACTTTTTAGCGTCGAGGGCTCGTAGCCCGAACTTTACTTCAACTGTTGTTGAATTTACTTTGGCGAAGGCTCGTGGCCTGAGTATATACGAGATGAATCAGGCTCGCTTCTTATTGGGTTTCTAGCCTTTTATTCGTTGTTTTCCCTTTGTTTCTGATTTCAAGAAAAGCTACGCGATCTTGCTATGAAATCCCCACAGACGGCGCCAAATTGTTTGACCGTTAATGCTTATGGACATTTATGAACTCAAAACAATTATTAAAACTAGAGGACCAATCATAGCAGGTCGTAACGTATACGAAGTTTAACAAAGGAAAAAGATAATGGAGACATAGTAGAGATAACAGGGGATGTTTAGTGATCTTTATTCATGATGATGGGTTAATCTTCCTCTCCATGAAGAGGTTCAGATCCTTACAATTATGTTTTCATGGATCTACTGTTATCCTGTATTGCTGATGGTGATTCTCACTCTGTGTTGTACTTTGTATTTCTTAGAGCCCCCATAGAGAGAGAGTGGAACCTCCTTTTTTACAATTGCTTCGGTATTTATAGGTCTTAACTGAGATAGTTGACTTTCTTCGGGGATCGAGTCCATGTCGCGAAACTGTTGTGGGCGTACCCACGGGGCGTCGTCTCCGCCAAAAGAGCTCTAGGCGGCGATGGACGATAGTTAATGGTCGAGGACGGCCCTACCACTTATGACGTCTACGTCCAAATGGGGGCGGCCTCGATACTTGTCATACGCATTTGGGCCGAGGAGGGGGACGATCGATATATTTTTTATAAGCTAAACTTTGTGAGGTCGAATTATTGCCCTTACAAAGTTGATCAGCTTCCACTTTATTGCATGTATAACCTACAGTTCTTGGTTTTATTGTTGTAATTAAGTATTGACAGCATAAGATGCCTTTATGCAATAAACCAGTAAGTGTATCGGTAGTAAATTTCCACTGGGAAACTAACAGACCCACGATTTTCTTATTGATTTAAGATCAAGGAAGAAATCCCCAAATATTTTCTTGGATATTGAACTGCTCATCAAGGAGCAATCAATTTATGCAACGTCATTCGTTGTTACTTGTTAGTAAAACATCATTCATCTACATAAACTACAAGTAGATATGGAGAATAAGCAGAACCGCTTTTGTATACCTCTTCGCTGGAGATCCCTATAATCAAAGCATTATTTACATCTACCTAAAATAATGTCCATATATCTAGATTGTAGCCATAATACACTTGATGGTGGTCGTTTAACATGCTATAAAGTCTCAGTATAATCAATTTCAGCATGTTGAGTGTCTCCTATTATCACTAGCCTTGCCTTCTATATCATGATGCTACCATAAGCTGCCCGCGCGATTGATTTTATAGACCCATTTGCACCTAATCGGTTTCTTTTACAATATTGGCAACTAGTTCAACTATATACCATACTTGATTAGCTTCAAATTTTCAAATTCTTTTGTCATTTCCTCTTAGCAACAAAGACGGAGCCATAATTTCAAGCTTATGGTTCAGCATTCTAATCATTTTAAATTAATGGGTTCTACATTAGTAATTTATACATATTCAATGGATTTTTTAAGACAAATATAGGGATTGAACCAAAGCTACTGGGTTTGGCCGAACCTGCTAGCGGCACTCTAGCTCTGCACTTGAATTGTTATTTTTTAATCTAAAAATCGAATTGAATTTTCAATCTGAATTGTCCGAACACCCACTCCACGAAACATGAAGAAAGAATAAAACAGAATGGAGTGAGTATTTTTTAAGGTAAGAAAAATTAATCATTTTGGAATGAGTCGGGTATTGACATGTTTGGTATGACTAGAAAATACGCGCGCGCGCACACACAGTGACACAATGCCACGGACCACGAGTGATGGGCATTTAGTCCCTCTCTTTCTCATACGCAAACAAACAACTGCGCGCTGTCCCTCTGTAGCGATAAAGTCTTACCGTTTCGAGAAAAGATTCTCCCTTGAATCCTTCTTGAAATTGCGATACTCTTTTTGTTCTTATATCATTCGATCCATCAAACACCTTTATCTGTTTTCTTAAAATCTTAGGGCTTGTAGTCAATCAAAAGAATGTTCTTGGTCGATTGGTTCTACGGAGTTCTAGCATCGCTTGGTCTGTGGCAGAAAGAGGCTAAAATCTTGTTTTTAGGCCTTGATAATGCCGGAAAAACTACCTTGCTTCATATGTTGAAAGACGAGGTCTGTTGCACTTTTTGCATTCATTTTAGTGTAATTATCTGCAATCAAAATTCAATTTTGCATCTTTTCCTGTGTTGATGAAAGGGAAACACATGTGCAATTAGTTGATTTTGTGTCTGAACTCAAGCCTTTATACGGTTGTCATGTTCTATTCCCAATTCGGTATATTCTAAGAGAACGTGTAATTTTGTCTTAAAGACAAATTACTGAATATTTGAATGATATTGAACCAATTAAAGGTAGCCTGACATCAACTAGTTTGGGATTGAGGCGTGGTAGTTGTTTTTTATTTTTCTTTTTCTTTTTATGCTATGTTATAATTTTCATTGAGTGCGCGGAAGGGCTTCAAGGTCCAATTATCTGTTTAATTTTTCTTTCTGCTTTCCTATTTATTATCTCTCTGAATTGTGGCTTGTCAATGATTTTATGGGCCTTATTCTTAAAGAGTCAGTATTAGTATTTTAATTACGTTGAGCTGTTTGCTTTTGTTTGGTGGACCTGAGTGTGATATTGAGCCTGAAAAAGTTAATGTTTTGGAATTTGGCAGAGATTGGTTCAACATCAGCCAACACAATACCCGACATCAGAGGAGCTTAGTATCGGGAAAATTAAGTTCAAGGCATTTGACTTGGGTGGGCATCAGATTGCTCGTCGAGTGTGGAAAGATTATTACGCTAAGGTATATTACTTATGCCACTTATAATGATGTATCGCATTAGTGATTGCAGTTCTAATGATGTATCCCTTTTTTTTTCTGATAAGTCTAATGATGTATCCTGTTAACGCTCTACCTGTGGTGGAAGAATTTCATGTCTGGGAGAGAATTCTACCTTGTGTCTTACGGTTATAATTGCAAAACATAATTTTCTTGAGTTCCACTGCCAGAGTTTTGCTCCCTATGCTATATATTGTTTTGAAATGGTTCGACATGCATCTACAAAGAATAACATTTACAGCATATATAAAGTATAATATAACTATTAGACAAAATTCACAAGTTTGATGATACTGCCTTTGGTTCCCATGGAGGTATTTCAAAATTCCAGTATCTGAATTAATTCATCTGTATTCATTGGAAGAATGACTTAGAATAATAATACGGGATTTATGAGTGTCAATGTTCTTTTTTTTTAATCAAGTATTCCAGTGTCTGTGCCTTGTTCTAAAAGTTTGAGATTGGGCTGACAGCAATCACTTCTTCAAGAAGTTACACTTTCCAATAAGACATGACAAGTTATTCTCCTTCCCATTCCTCTTCCTCTTCTTATTTGTCAATATGCTTAGTAAATAGCAGACATAAGAGATTCTCTGGAGTCTGGACCATCACAAAGTAGCTCATTGAGTTGTTTGTTTTCTACTTGTTCCATTTGTCACGGTTCTAGAGTATCTTTGATAGATAATGAAATTCTCAGAATTGCCAGCAGTTGATGCCACATGATAGAGCTTGGTATAACCTGTGCTCTGTTTCAATATTCTGCCATTGAAGCTTGTGTGAGCATATATTCCGGAGTATGAATTTATGGCTGGTTACAGAAAACTATCAAAGAGAAGTCTTAGATGGAACTTTGTTGATTGGTATTGTTCATACAAATTTCTTATAAATGATGTGGATCCTATCACACCTAAATTGTAAATAACCAAGTTACGTTTGAGAAGTATTACCACCAAAGAGAGGGAGGGAGGAGAGAGAGTGCGCAGGCTATAAGGAAGTTTAATTCTTTAGGATTTTGTGCTATGCAGGAAACATCAGGATTATTTGTGTAATCTGATTGCTGTAAATGCAAAATTACTTATAAAGTTTAGCTGGAAAATATGTCATTTCGTCTCGTGCCCCCCCCCCCCCTCTCTTCTCTAACAAGCTGCAGGAACTATTTGGCTAATCTTATGGTGCTTTGAACATGCAATTTCGTGTGAAGGTGGATGCTGTTGTTTATCTGGTGGATGCCTATGACAAAGAAAGGTTTGCCGAATCTAAGAAAGAGCTGGATGCTCTCCTCTCTGATGAGTCGTTGGCCAGTGTTCCTTTTCTTATACTGGGTAACAAGATAGACATCCCGTATGCTGCATCAGAAGATGAATTGCGTTACCACATGGGGCTAATGGGCATCACAACTGGCAAGGGAAAGGTAAACCTGGCGGAATCCAATGTTCGTCCCCTTGAGGTATTCATGTGCAGCATAGTCCGCAAAATGGGATATGGAGACGGCTTCAAATGGCTCTCTCAATACATTAAATAACACATGTAGGAAGTGAGATATTGTCATTTTGTTTTGCTTGTGCTTTTGTTCTGGATATGAGTTGGAAGGTCTGTTTGAAAGCACAGTTCATTATGCTCTTCTTACTCTAGCTTTCTAGGAATATGGTGAACGAAAGGATGTGTAAGATTTTCTTGTTACATAACAAAATGTTTTACTGAAACTCTCAACCATTATTTTGTTTGGCTAACAGACAATACTGAACACCTTCGGCTGAGACATAAATCTATTTATTTTGAACTCACAGGGAAGTTCCAATTCTTTGCTGTCTTGAGAATTGCCAACATAATACAAAGGTTGCTTTTCGGAAAATAACAACAAAAATAATACTAACAATTTTTTATATCTATATCTATCTATCTATTTATATTATTATAAAAGAACGAATTATTTATGCTGAATGTTAAATGACTAAAATATTCTTGAAACATTGATCGACTTTCATGCTCTTAAATATTCGTATAATTTAAGAATCTAATGGTAAATTACCTAATAATAGAATTCTTTTTTATTTAAACTATACATATGCCAAACCCTACAATATAAATCCTAAATGAACTAAAAAGTATGTCCATAATTTTATTTCAAGAAGAATTCTTGTTCCTAATTAGAAGTCCTTAAAACAAGACACATACTAAAAGGAACATTTAACACTACGCTCTAACAACAATTATAACAATCTGAAGCAAGTGAAAAATTGAATTTGTATTAGTTCATATAAAGCTAAAACTAAATTAGTTAGTATCTATACTAGTTTTAGAGTACGTGCTTTGCACGTGTTATAAAGCGTGTATTTCTTATATTAATAAATATACAGTCTTAAAAAATTTAAAAAAAATATTAAGCAACGTGTTTGAGACACAAAAGTAAGTTCACAAAATTGATAGAATGTTAATCTCACTTTAATTAGTTAAATTAAAGAAGAAATTATGCATCATAGAAGTCCTTAGAATTATGTATAATATATTATAAAAATTGTTTTTAGTTTTGTATCTAATATCGGAAAAAAAGTAATATAAAAACACTTTTTGCAAATAACATAAATTTAAAAATATAATCTCTTGGTCCATTTGAGATGGTACATGTGAGTAAAGTCTAAAAATAATTTATATTAAATTAATATTTTACACCAAACAACTAAATAAGTTCAAAAAAATATAGAGAGTTCAATCTGTGGGAATGTTTACAGAAGAAAAAAAAAGAAAAAGAACTAATGACAAATCATATAGAATATAATGTGTCTTATACTGTTTCATTTTTAATGTTTTATGTTTGCATTTTTATTGATTTGACTCTTAATATACAATACCTGATTTTACGGTATTTCTTATTCTTTAATATATCCTAGTATTTTTTCAATTTGGAAAATAATTTTACTTTTATGATAATTTTGGGGAAAAAATTGAAATGCATTCTTTTGCTATTTAGCTAATATAATTATTTATTTTAAATATTAAAGAAATCTGTTTCCATCAATTAAAATCTTGCTATTAACTCATCCCAAGTTTTAATATTTAGTTATAATCACAATTCAGGATAATTTAAAAAATTTTCCACTGAGATTCTCGTTATAACACAAACTTCTATTGCAGTTTGAGAATTACGCATACCTCTTTTTTTTTTATAACGAACAAAATTCATATGATAAAGTCTAATAACATTTATGTAATGTTCAAATTTCCCTTTAATGGAATTAAAGATTACTTTTAATAACACAAAATTCTTTACATGAGTACAAAATAAAAGTACTTATTACCTAGATTGAATATTGATAGTTAGAAATGAAATAAATCAATCTTCTTTCTATTCGATTATTCTTTTAATTTATTTATTAATATTAAAAAAATATTAATGTATGATAAAAATTTAAACTATTGATTTTAATTAAGAATCCAAATACCCTAAATATGTCATATTACAAAAGACATTACAAGGAAAATAGCCTTATAAAAAGCTAAATCAACACATTAAAAACTTTAATTTTAAAATTGAGTCCTACGTTTTACATATAACATTTAGAAACATAATACTTAGACAAACTTGTCCAAAAATAAATTTGTAATATCATTTAAAATTCTAGAGAAAATTCAATTAACAAAATGTTTTTACAATTATTGTTCCTTAATTTTTTTTAATTATTCGATGTTCCTCTTATTTTTGACTAATATAAGGAGTATTTTACTTTTGTGTTATATATAGCTTATGTGTGCTTATTTTTAGTAGTGCTAATTGGACGAAAAAAAGTAGTACAAATACAGCTTCTTAATTTCTAAGTTTTGACCGAAAAATATATATTATATTTTACAACAACATTAATATTAATGGTCTTTAAATAAGGAAATATATATGAAAAAAAATTGTAATTGCTTGTAGAATCCTAAATATGGAAAAAATAAATATTCAGAATTATAGTTGATTCCAATATCCCTTTAATTAGAAATTAATTAAATGACATTCCTACATATTATAAAAATGTTAAATTACTATATTATCCAGTGTGAACTCTATTTTAAAAGGTAAAAAAAGCGAACGACATTTTACTAAGGGCCTTCTTGCCGTGCGTTGCACGTGTTTTTTCTGCCTCTTATTAAAAAGTGTATAAAATTTAGACTAAGAATGAATTATGTGTATTTAGCAAGCGACCAAGAGATAAATCATGCAACACTCATTTAAATTTAAAAATAATTATTACATTGATAAAATGGTCAAATGCAGAGTTATTGAAATATTTTTTTAGAGGATTAAAAAAGGCGAACGATATTTCGTTAAAGGGGCTTCGTGCTTTTGATATATATATAGACAGACGGATAGATATAGACATATTTACATTATTTCATTGAGAGTTTGATATTATGTTGTACATTTACATTCTTATACGTAATTCTTCATATTTAATGGTACATTTTAAATGGGAATCTACAACCTTTATATAAACTAAACTTATAATAGTGTAAAATAAATTAAAAATAAATATAGACACATAACGATATCAACCTAACGAAAACAAATTAAATACGAAGTAAATAAGGGGAAACAAATATTTATTTAAATGAGAATCTACAACCTTTATATAAACTAAACCTAAAATAGTGTAAAACAAATAAAAAATAACTATAGACACCTAACGAATTCAACCTAACGAAAACAAATTAATTATGAAGTAAATAAGGAAAAACATTATATAAGTAAACTCTTACTTGGTTCTAAATTCCTAAATATTAGAAGTTTTTACATAGTTCAAAAAATGAAGAATTTTATAATCAAAATTTTTGTTGATTTTAAAATAAAAAATATTAGGAAAATAAATTAATTACAATTTTGTCCAATGAGAAATCTACTTTTAAGGGATAAAAAAGGTGAATAACATTTCACTAAGGGCATTCGTACTTTTAATATAATATAGATAGATATTGTGTTTCTAAATATTAGGAGTTACTACATAATTCAAATACTTTGAGCTCATTTTAAAAATATTAAATAAAAATAACATAATTAAATGATAACTTTTTAAAATATATAATCAAATTTTAAAGGATAAAAACTATAGGGGCAAGTTTATATGAATATTTTTCTTTTACATGTTATTAAAGTGGTTTATATAATACATATGAGATTGTACTCTTTAATTTATTTATTTTTATAACTTCAATGTGAGTAATTAATTCTTTACAAATTTATCAAAGAAAATCGATGGACGTTAGATTAGGTTTCCTAGAACAAATACGTCCAAGTCTCCTATATATAGTCAAACCTCTCTATAACAATCTCGATTGTTTCGGATATTTTTGAATGTTATAACAAATTGCTGTTATAGAGAATATATATTATAATATGACTGGTTAAAAACAATTTAAAGTAACTAGAACATAATGATTAGATCGACTCTGTGACAAAAGCAAACATATGTTCAATAGAATGTGAAAATCAACTGGAACTTTCCAAACAAATAGAATATTTGCATAATATAAGGTCTTGATTTTATCTTTGTGTTTCGTTTTGAAGAAAATGGGTTTATGAATTTAAGTTTTTTTTCATACTATCAATCTTTTCATATTTACCTTATTCTATATTATAAATATTTATTTTATTTATTTGTATTGTTTAAGGTACTAATTTGTTGAGAAATATGAGTGTTTTTTAGAGCATCAGAGTAATACTTATAGAGGAAAACACATATGTAGGCAAAATTTAAGATATATATTCAAAATCCTAGAAACAATTGGCATTTTACTAACATGACAGCTAAATAAATACATATCATACCTAACGGCTATAAATATTGATCAATAATCACGTTTAAGAAAAATATCCAATGAATTTCTTTTCTAAAAAAGCGCCAAAGTGATTCAGTTTTTAAGAATAAACAGTAGTCCTAAAAATAAGCAAATATGACTGGAAATATAGGTGAGGATAATTTTCATCCAAAAGTAACTCCTCCCTCCGTGTAGGCATAGTATACCCTTTTTGAGCGAAATTCTTGTCACAAAAAGAATTTAATTCAATAAAACTATTCAATATTATTTGCAATATATTATTTACCATATATTTATACATAAGGAATAACAATGGTATACATAAACATATAAATATTAAATTTGTTACAACTTGTACAATTAATGTATATTGAATAATAAATAACATATACCTCAAATATATATATATATATATATATATATATATATATATATATATATATATATATATATATATATATATATATATATATATTGTATTTTAACAAGTAAAAATGTATTCAGATTTTCTTAAATACACGTAATTAGACATTATGTGCATATATACAGAATTATATATTATTTATAATTATGATATAATGTATTTTTGTTTGAGAGAATAATGGAAATGCGATTTTAAAACCAACTATTTATTTGGAAAAAGAAATCATAGACAAACGGTAAGTTTAGAAAAGTTCAAATTAATGATGAGAGAGAAATGAATAGATTAATTTGACTCAAAACTAATTCAGTATTTAAACGTTTAAGAAATTGATGTTCATTAAATAAGGTAAGGGATCTTTGAAAATGCTACAACTATAAATTGAATGTGCTTTTCTTGGAATAAAACAGCAGTACCATAATATTTTTTAATAAGAGTTCTACCATGTAAAAATCTCGTCTTTTAAATGTATATATTCTTCATATCCACACAATTCTTGATTATACCAGATAGTACATATTTAAAAGTGGAGATCTATCCAAAAGTTTTAAAATTATTTAACTCAAGAGATGTGAAATGAATTTTAAAATTACCCTATATTTCTTCATAATTTCCCATAATATTTTCAAGTGAAAAAGTTGTGAACTCGACGCAATTATATGTGATTCATGTGATTACCATATATTTTATTACTTACATATGTTGAAAATATTTTTTAACAATGTTATGCTATATGTTAAAAAAATCATCTTAATAGTGCCACATGTAATTATTTTTCTTGCATGATTGTGACTATTATTTTTGTTATATTTGAGGAGCGGAATGATCATTTTGAGTGAAAATTGTACAAAAATTGAAATCTTTTTTAATTTATTAAATAACCATGGAGTATATAATGAATCCAAGGCAAAATACAAAATTGATTGCTTTGCCAAAGAGTAATTGCAATTAGCTAGCCAAAAAGTACGTATATGTATATATATATATATATATATATATATATATATATATATATATATATATATATATATATATATATATATATATATATATATATATATATATATATATATATATATATATATATACTGCTGCGGCGTGCAGCCCGATCCAATGACATGAGATGACTTCTTTAATCATGTACTTGATTGTGTATGGTTAATATTTTATTGCTTTGAATATGATAAAGCAATAACAATTTTATTCAGGTTATATACAACATTATTTAAATTGGACATAACTTATAAATAATTTAGACAATCGTCACAAATATGTCAAAATACTGAAGTGAAAAAGTAATACTTTTTGGAGGTGACTCAAAGATAACAACTATATGTTTCACTTTTAAGATGGAGAAGTCAAAGTTATAGAAGGAAACATAGACCAAAAATATCATATATAAAGAAGTATTTTTATCACGTTACTTACTTTATAATGATCATTTCACTTGTGAATAATTCGTTACTAAATTTAGCTAGTTGTTCTTTCACATAAAAGTTCTGACTAAAGATTTACATGCAATGCACGTAAATAGTAACTAGTACTATATTAAAAGTACGAAAGCATTTAGTGAAATGTGATTACTCTTTTTTACCCTTTTAGAATATAGTTGATACCAGACGAAATAATCATTTAATTTTTCTCCTAACTAATATTTAGGAGTTTGAAATTGAATCAAATTATTTTTTTAATCTTTCCTTATTTGAATTAAATGAGAAGTCCTTATATTTGAGCTTCAAAATCATTAAAATTTTACCTTATATAAATCCAAGAATTAAAGTATTGATTGAACAAAACTGGAATCTTTATGCCTATAAATAGTCTCTAATTAAATGTTATTTATAAGCTCAAAAGAGATTGTTTAATTATGCTAAATTTTAGGTGAGCAACTATTTATGTATATGAAATAAAATAAAGAAAAGATTAAAGAAAGGGGAAGCATTTTGTTTGGTCGTTTATTCCAATTCTAATTAAGTTGTAAATGCTCTGAGTTGTCTGTGTAAGATTGGTCCATTGACTATTAATTTTATTCTTCGATCAATAATTTGCTTAGATATAAATATTACTATACATTTTAAAACATAATTAAATATATAATTACAAAAATATTTAATAATAGCAAAGAGAAAGAGGAAGAAATGATTGACAAAAGTCATTTACACTAACGTTTCAAAAAATATAAAGTTTTTGAAAATAGATCTTTATGTGGATAAAAACTGTTATAAGTAAATATTTAATATATGATATGACCTAATATTAATAATTTGAATCCTCTAAATTATTTTTTAATCTTTTCTATTTACTTATTAAGTATTTAAATAAACTAATAAGCAGAATAATCTAATTTCATACTTCCCAAATCATCATATAGGTAAAATAATTTTTTAAGTTTACACAATTTTAGAATGCAAAATTATTTACATAAAAAGATATCGGCGATAAAAGAAATTAGAAAATAAAACAAAATCGGTTATAGTTTTGAGAACTAAATTGGTTAAAATGCAAACTTAAAGAAATAATGATGAAAAAATGGAAGACGAAATGTATTCCTAAAGGGTATCTCATATTATAAGATATGCATACTTCTAAAAATAATACAATTAATTTAACTAAATAGTCTTTGCATAGTAAGAAGATATTCAATTCAACTATTGTGTCAACGTGATAATATCTACTTACGTTATTTATACAAATATTGTATTTTATATTAATATCAGTGTATATAATTTTAATTCACATAGACACGCGCAATGCATTTATACTAATACTAGTAATATAAAAATTCAATTCTAAATTGGAAGAAACATAATAGCCACGGAAGGACTAGTCAATTCTACAAAGAGTACTGAAGTGTTTGCACTTTGTTTGGACGAATTTTGTACGAGAAAGTTGGAAAAAAAAAGGTTCGGAACCGAAATGTTGTCGTTTTGGACTCAAAATACTTTTTTCGATGAAAAAAAAAACTTGATTAAGGTAAACGTGGTTCAAAATCGCGTTTTGCATATTTTGGTAACTAAATTTTTTTTCTACCTAAAAAAAGTATTTTAAGTCTAAAAGACAACATTTCGGTTCCGGCAATAAAATTTTTTTTAACTAGAAAAGTAGCACAAACAAATTCTTTTATTTTTCTTTTTGTTTCCTATCCAGCATCCGCTACTCGTATTAGAGCCCGATTATATTCAGATTAGCATCGCGTAGGGCCCCATTCGGGGGGGAGCGCTCCCTACCACGGATTTTTCTATATCCGGAGCTCGAACTCGAGACTGTTTGTTAAGGGAAGAGCAGTCTCATCCACTGCACCACATCGTTTGGTGGTAAAACAAATCTTAATTACGACTGAGAAGTATCTATTATCACGGAGGACGATCCTAAAACATTTTGAATAAAATATAATAAAGTATCCTACAACAAAGAAAGCAGCCGGGGATGTAGGTCAGATGGTAGAGCGCTCGCTTAGCATGCGAGAGGTACGGGGATCGACCCCGCATCTCCACTTTTTTACTAATACTTAAATCTTTATGAAAAAGAAATGAACCCCAAAAACGTCCTTATTCAGACAAAATATCATATCTGGGGATGTAGCTCAGATGGTAGAGCGCTCGCTTAGCATGCGAGAGGTACGGGGATCGATACCCCGCATCTCCACTTTTTTACTAATACTTAAATCTTTATGAAAAAAAAATGAACCCCAAAAACGTCCTTATTCAGACAAAATATCATATCTGGGGATGTAGCTCAGATGGTAGAGCGCTCGCTTAGCATGCGAGAGGTACGGGGATCGATACCCCGCATCTCCACTTTTTTACCAATACTTAAATCTTTATGAAAAAAAATTGAACCCCAAAAAACTCCTTATTCAGACAAAATATCATATCTGTCTGGTATTTATTTAATAAGTTCAGCTGAACACAGTGAGAAGGCATCGGTAGTGAAGCTTTTTCCTTTTTCTTCTTCCATAGATTTGACACAGCTCGATGGATAGGTTAGAGGTAGAGGGATTTTTGAATCTCTCGCGTGTAGAAGGATAGTGATGCTTGCCTTTTGAATGAACCTGTTTAGGTTCACCTCTTATCAGGGTATTGATTATCCAAGTTTTTCAAGCTTGCAATTTTTATCTGCTTCTAACAGGTTGCTCATTAGTTTTTTGTAGACTCTCTTCGAGTTAAAAGATTATATCTTGAAGGTTTTTTTTATTGTTTTGAAGTTCCCAACAACGTAAAAATAAAATAAAAATTTGACAAATCTTACAATAAAATCACCCAATCTTTGTTGTGCTTGTGATCAGTATTGAGTTTGTTGTATTCATCAACCGACATACTTTTCAACCTCGCTCTTGTCACTCTGGATCAAATTGGGCAGTTGTCAAAAGCGATATTCAATGTTACTTTTGTGGTGAAGATGTTTGGTATGTGACATAAACCCACACCAAAAGATGCAAATAGTACTGCATACCAAACGCACACTACGTGAATGTCGTTTTTTACTTATTTTCCTGAAAATGTGTAATTTTATCGCTTATTTTCTTATGTTTTTGGTTGGTGCTGAAAAAGTTTTTCCATAAAATAATTTTTAGTGTTTGGATAGTGTTGAGACAATATTTATTTTGACAAATATATAATTTAGGTAAATATTGGGGAGGGGCCAGGGTAGGGGCTGGGGATGAGGGGCGAGGGGTTAGGGAGTAGGGATGAGGTGGGTGGGGCTGGGGTTTGGTAGGGTCGTAGGGGTGGAAAAATGGTGGATTAAATCAGATATGGGCGGGTCAAAACGAATAATTTGCTAATCAGCAATGAACAATTGAAAAGGCTATGCATAGTCACAACTCACAACTCACAATCATTTGGTCAAAAACTTCTGAAGGCTACTTTGAAAACTGTCCTGGCTGCATCAAGAGGCATCTCCATCTGTTACACTTTGAACGATTTCAAAAACAATTACTGGCCTCAGCAGAGTAGGCAGATCAAGTTATGCTCTAGCACGAGATGAATGGCTAAACGGATCATTTTTTCGAAGACCCGAAACCCCCAAATCCCATCATGGCTGCAACATCAGGGTCTATTTCGGGTTCATCCTCTGCAGCCTTCTCTTTCTGGGTAGAAATACAAATCAACAAATTATCCATCAAAGTAAGTTCAATTAGAGAGAGAGAGAGAGAGAGAGAGAGAGAGAGACGTTATTAATCCACATTCTCCCTTCATGATATCTGGATCAAAGTTTATCAAGATTATCGTTCAAAACAAGCTTTCATGGAGCTACATACCTTTTTCTCTTTCTTCTTTTCTCGACGTTGTCTTTTCCGTTCTTCCTCTTCCTGCTGTTGTTTCAGCAGACGCTCATCAAAATCTAGAAAGAAACAAAAGATGGTAAATAACAGTCTCATCTTTGCATCTAGTAAGCTAAAATAGAGCTGTCATAAAGAAACGAAAACCAGAAAGCTTACAACACAAGTAATAGAGCGAATAACATAATTCAAAAGCAAGTACATGCTGTGCTACACTGCTACTAACAAAGAAGTAACAGCCAATGAACTTTGCTATCATTACACATTCGTCTTAGCAAATGCATAACCAATCAATATCCCGGGGACTGATTATTTAAAACTCCTTACCTTGAACAGTGAAGCTCCCTGTATCTTTCCGTTTCTTAAGCGATTCAAATCGTTGTTGAACCTGAAAATCATGATATTAAGCAATTTAGACATATCAATAATACAACTAAGGAATGCAATCAAAATTTAATTCTTAAAAAAAGAACGAAGTTAAAAAATAGTAATATTAAAAAGTAAAACCTTCAGACGTGGAATCTGATCATCTAAAACCTCTGACATATAGCAAGACTTGAATTTCCGCTCTGCCCCTTCTTTCCTCTCTCGAAATGGTAAACCCCACTCCCCCATCCAGGAGCCAAAAACTGACTTTTCCCACTTTGTTCTGGCTCAAACCCCCACCTATGATTGGATGCAGAAGGCACTTGCCATTAGGCTATCCCTCTCTTGTTGATACCTTCAACGGTGCCCTCTAACAGCACACTCTATGGACAATATTTTTGGACATTGTATGAAATTGATATCAGAGATGGAACCAGAATTTCAAATTTATGGGTCTGAAGTTTAGAACAACAATTTTAAGAGCCACTCACTGGGTTTTAAAAGTAATATTTCTTCATATTTAATGATTTTTTTAATACAAATACATTGTTTGAGCAAAAGTTACTGGGTTCGACTGAACCCACATACAGGTTTCTAGCTCCGCCACTGATTGATATGTCACATTTCCGTTAGCTCCACTCAAGGTCACCCGGTCTCCTACTTCTGTAACTAACATTCCAGTGTTATCAAAGGTGAAAAGCGCAAAAAAAAGCTAAGGTGTGTTGAGGTTTTAAGCGCAAAGCGCAATAAAGTGCGGGTTTGATGAAGAAATGCGCAATTGAAGAATTAAAATAAAATACTGTATAAGTGATTCAAGAATAATAATTATAAACACAAATAACAATTATATGGACAAAGGAATTAAAAAAATTACAATTATGTGAATTTTTTTTTATAACAGTGGTGTTCGGCCCCGGGCCAGGTTGTGCGCACTTTTTGCGCCCACCGGCAACAGATATCGGGTAACTCTATTCACTGAGGTTTCGATAGATGGGAAGAAATCACCTAGTATTATTTTTTGTCTCCGCTAGGATTTAAACCTGAGACTTCATGGTTCTGACCCACCTCATTGACCACTAGTTCTTTAGCATCGCATAATAAGGACAAAGCCCATCGGTGATGAGGGGTATGCCTTAACCCCTTGGTGACTGCACTAAAGCACCAGCTAAGCGAGCGTTTGACAACACTATGACATCCTTTTCTCTTTTTCCATTTTAATTTTTCTGGTAAGTGAAACTGACATCATCCGATTACATTTTCAAGTAAATCCATGTCCTAACTTTATTCCCCTCTCTTAGGAGTGGAGGGGAAAAATAACTTCTAGACCTATAGCAATTAGCCATTAATTTGAGCCAAAGCAAGAAAGGACAACCACCTTCACTGTGTGATGGTTCTCCCTTCCCCAAAAGGACTTGTTGAATGCCATTCTGCAGGAATGCAGGCAAACTTCCACATCTAGAAGTTGCAGAATCACAAAACTGTAGAACAGTTAAAATTTTGAGGGGACCATCTCTCCTCAGTTTCCATGAGCTTTACAAGGTGGAAAACATGCTGAAGAAAATAAAAAAGGTGGAACAGATGTGCCTCTTCCCAGGTTAAAGTGAGCTCATTTGAATCTTTCTGAAGAGTGCAGAAAACCTACAAAGGTAATGACTTAAACTCTGGGTACCAAGCAACTAAACGAAAGATGGATGACACATTAGTCACTTTACAGAAAAGTATGCTTAGTAAAGCTAACCCTTTTCATTTTGCTAGTGGTTAGCTAGTGTGGAATTTCTCTCTTTACTTCAGTTATGATATGACATGCATTAAACTGAATGTAAATTTTTAAGCGTACTCCTGGTGTCTATGGAACTACCGAAACTATACTCTCTTGCAAGACATATAGAGAAGCCTACCTGCTCCAACGAGGCTCGTTCTACCCGCATAGACATACCCAATGCTCGCTGATCTGAAAAGAAAAAATGAACAACTGAGTGTAGATCCTTGGAAGCAAGCCAGGAAAATCTCTTTTCTTTTTCTTTTTTTTAATTATTTTTTCTTTTACTGAGTCCTCGTTGTGAAGGAAAAAAGATCTCGAAGGCAAAATCATAGCAATAAGTGAGAAGGTAACTTGTGGCCATATGACATACGCTTCTTCCCATTGATATGGTCCAAGTAGTTTGCAGAATCCTTTACTACACATTCACAAACTCGGCAAAAGTATCCAGCCTACAATGCAACAGAAAACATCATTTTATGAAAGGGATACATCTTCTTGCCACTACTGCATGATAAAAGTACAGATTAAGTCATGACAAGCATATAAGAATCAATATCAAGCTTTTTATCCTCAAAAGTATTCCCTATACACTAACTTAATACTTTTTTCAGCGACAATGAACAAGCTAGTTAGGAAAGGGCCAGAAACAGGGACAGCATAAAACTACAGAAAAATCTCTAGGGAATCGTCCAACTCTCAATAGATGCTCCTCAACAATTCAACGTCCACAAGATATTGCAGATTTCTTGCAGGCAGATGTATTACCCCAAAGATGGGATTTATTTTATGAGAAGAACTGTAGGGTACATGAACCGAGTAACAGTTTGCAAGGTGAGAAAGATTCCAATTTAGCAACGTGAATGGAATAGATGAACGAAGAATATATGATCAGTACTAAGGAGATTACGGAGCTATCAGTTCAAAATTTAATCTCCAGATCGGACAAATTCTTCAATGATGAAACCAAATCGAAGTACCTTGGCCTAACTTTCAGCTAACTACAAGACAAAAGAGTCCGGTAAGAGTGCTGAAAAGGGTCCAAAGAAGTTTAGGATTGCCAAAGGACAGGAAGTCTAAAGATGGGATGCCAGCACTAAAGAAAAGAGGGTTTGCCAATCTACCAACATAGTTGCAGCAAATTTTCTCGTCTATAGGAGTACTAATTATTCCAAAGAGTGGAAGATGTCCACGCTTCATTATCAACAAAAAAATAGGAAAGACATACATCCAGACACACATATGATAATTTAATTGGACAATACCTGCTGACTAAGGGGCGCAATTGGAGTAACCACCTGCCAGAAAAGGGATAATGAACAGGTAAGTTCTTCATGAAAAAATTGTAGTAGAAGTTAGCAACAACTGCTGATAAATTTATTTCAACAGGAAGAAATTGACTACAAAAAGTAAAAGCACATTAGCATATAACGTGATCCAAGAGAAACTCAAAAAAAAAGGTAGGGCTTTGACCATGCACTATTTCAACGCTCCCCTGCCCCAACAAAGAGGACACAAAAGAAACCAGGTGATGGACTGAAATTTTGGAAAATCAGTATCTAGATGTAAAGTGAATCCCTTAATATTATAATGAAAGTTGAGAGCCCAAACTCGTACATCAACTACAAAAAACCAAATGTATCCCACCTACAGCATAGCCTGTCGTTAACTCAACCGCAAGGAACAGACATCAATGAGGCAATAACCACACTTTGCCTCCTGCAGCTAATAAATCCTTCCATGAAAAACATGTGCATATCTGATGGACCCCATGATGCTGCCACTCTTCCCTGACTGACAACACTTAATGGAAAAATATCCAAAATAAAAAGATATGCATGTTAATGATGTTCTGCATGTTAACTGATGTTCCTTTTTATCAAAAGCATCTCTTGTTCCTTCATTTGTGTAGACTCTTAAGAGACCATATATAAGATTGTTCTACAATGCAAGGGACGCCTGATAGTTGGTTCTTTGTTGCTCAGTTTTCTCTATGGTGAGAGGTCTCTTTTGTATCAAAAGTGTAGGGGATGCCAGGGATCAATTTACAGTTTTACACTGCTTAAGCACTCCTATTCACCTTGATATATGATATTTTTCCAACAAAAATTAGCTAAGTGTTCATCACCGCACATAAAATTATTGAATTGGTAAAAGGTAGATTTGATGAGGTCAGTTTTTTGTTTAACTGATGTAACAAAAGCCATGACACAAAAATTGGTGATCAATTGAAGAAAAAAGCTGTTCATATTCCTTTTTTTTAGGCAATTAAGTTGGCCATGACAAGGCACCCCCGCATTCACGCAGGGTCCGGGTAAAGGTCGTAACCCAAGGGGTATGATATAGACATCCTATCCTAATGCAAGCATTAGTGGATGCTTCCACGGTTCGAACCCGTGAACTATAGGTCACTCGGAGACAACTTTACAGTTGCTCCAAGGCTCCCCTTCAACAATATGAAAAAATAGTTGAAAACCACCAGAACCCACAACTATTCTCCATTCCAATTGAGTGAGTTGTGGTCTCGCTGTAGCTTGAAAATGAAAAGAAAAGGTATTATCCATCATATAGTCAAACCATTGGAGCTTTAAGTGACATTAGATTATGAAAGATATCTAAAATCTTGAAGTCGTCTTAAAAATTGCACCCAAACCAAAAAAACAGCTCGTCTAATTTAAAAACCTGCTGTACTATGATCTTTTTGACTGATATTTTCTCACAGGATGCAGAACTTCATAGACAAGAATACACCAAAGCTTCAAATTAAATGTTCCATTCAATAAAAATATTAAACTTTCGCTGATAACCGAACACGCTATAGTAAAAACTAAACACAGGGAGGGATGGAGGGGATGATAGAATTGCTAACCTGAGTCTTTCCCAAGCGAGATTCAAGGTCGACTTGATAATCCCTTTGTTTCAAGGGCTTCCTTTGTACAGGAGGTCCTCTTGCTGCATCAATAATTGTGCACTTTTACTAATGTATGATGTTTAATACCAACTCCATCTATGCGAGTTTCACAATGATAGTCAGTCCTAAGTCCAGATAAAGGAAGAGGGTTTCACAAAATTGGTAATACACATTTAAATGATCTTATTTATTTATTTATTATGGTGGTGTTTAGCGCACCTCGACTATTCCACTGGCAAACTGCTACCTCCCACCAGCACCGGTGGGAGATAGCAGCGTATACATTATCCAACTACGATAAGTATCCCGATTACCGGATCTTGATAGAGTAGAATGGATTCATGGTTATAAATGATTCATATAACCTACTCTACCTAATCTGGAATAATTCAGGATTGAGGTACAGTTGATTCATTGATTTGATTATTAAAATGTTTAAGCTCCCACGTTAGCTGTTCAATGCTCTATGGATGCAGGAAGTAAACAAAATAGAATGATGAGAAGTGATGAAGCAATTGTCTTACACTTGGATTTCTTTCCCTCTGTCTCCTACACAAATTTGTAAATAACCCAACATCAATTTAAGAGGAATTTAAACAAACCAGTAAAGCAAAGCTAAAAAAATTAAGCAAGACGTGTAGCAATTAATCATAGGGATTAAGAAAAAGAACCTTTTCTTCACGTTCACGAGCACGCTGCAAATACTCTTCTTTATCGAATTTTTTCCGAAAAGTATTATCAATTCCAACAACCTGAAACTCAGTAAGCATTAACATCAACTGAATTAAAGTAACAACACATAGATGAACGCCTAATCATTGACAAAAAAAAGAATATAGGAAAGAGCTGAACTCACATTATCGCTTGATTGAGCCATATATATAGGTTTAGAAATAGGGCTTTGCTGGTGTACCGGGGTTCAGAGAAGGTGAAATCGAGAGAGTAAGCAAATCGCAAGTGCAAAGAATCAAGTTCTGATTTTGAGTTCAAAAAATCAAGGAAAAGTGGACGAAACGACACCGGGTCTTATTAAGAAGGAAAATACATTCTCCGGTGCTAGACGACATATGTGTATGGATATATTTTCAAAGCCTAAAGAGGCAAATATTTACATTACATGTCGCTATAAATTTGTATATTGACTCCCTATTTTTTTAAAATAAATTTTAGACAGTTAAAATTGCATAAAAGATGTACAAGTTACAGATGCAATAAGCCTGATCACATTTATATCAACTCATAATGATTGAAAAAATGAATGTGGGAAAGGATAACAGAACGATTATTGCAAATTCAATCCAATTTTTGAGTGAATTAAGAGTCATTCCTACGGCGAGTAGTAATATATGATTATTATTCTACGATTATTGCAAATTCAATCCAATTTTTGAGTGAATTAAGAGTCATTCCTACGGAGAGTAGTAATATATGATTATTATTCTTTTTTTAAATCGGCGATTACTGTTAACTATTGAGATATGTATAGTTAGATAATTGTATTCCTTTATTTTGTTTTTTCCCATGTGTACATATATATATACAAGTTGTAATAGTGGAAATAAAGATGAGTTATTTTCACACTAATATTTTTTCTGTTCACCTCCCGGATATTTTCTTCTTTCTTTGAAACATTCTAGATCCTCCATTGAAACTCTTGTAAGAGCTTCATCTTAGCTCAGAGTAAGAATCTCAATATGGTATCGAGCCGGCGTGATATCATCGGTGGAGATCTGTTGGAGTTTCTGTTTTTCAAGACCTCTTTCTCTCTGTCATCTGCTGGGTTTTTGATTTTGCGATTTCGACCTGCAGAATTTGTGCGAAGTGAAGGCATTTTATGCATGATTGGACAGTTTATTCAACAATTTGCCTAGGAAGCTAGCCAATTTCATCACCTAGGGCTTTTCTCACGGCTATCGATCAGACCGACACCCAATACGAGCAGGAACGATCAACCTGTCATTGATGTAAGTATTCCTCTATAAATTCATCCGTCGGACAGTCTTAGAGTGACTTTAGTTATAGTTCTTTTTGATGAAATTGGGTATAGGTTATGAAGAAGAAGTGTATTGAGAGCCCTATTAGTCAAAAAACAGATTAGGGTTCGTAAATGGAGATTGTAGCAAGCCTCCTCCCAATTCTCCACAATTTCGTCAATGGGAAATGTGTGACGTTATGGTAACTTCATGGATTCTCAATTCTCTGTCAAAGGAAATTTCTGATAGTGTTGAATGTGTTAGCGATTCAGTAGGATTATGGAGGGAATTGGAAGATCGATATAATCAAACGAATGGTGTGAAACTATATCAAATTCAAAAGGAGAATAATGATCTCGTTCAAGGGTCCTTGGACATCACTGCCCACTACACGCGAATGAAAAGGCTATGGGAAGAATTGAGATATCAAAGTGCAAAATCTCATCGTACCTATGTTTGCACGTGTGGGTCAAAGGACAATATGCATAAGGCAGAACAGGATAGGCGACCTATTCAGTTTCTGATGGGCTTGAATGAAGTGTACACAACAATGCGAGGAAGCATTTAATGATGAAACCTTTACCATCATTGGCGCAATCTTTCTCTCTACTAATACAAGAGGAAAAACGAAGGGAGTTCAAACCAAATAATCAATTGAACCTAGAGTCTACCTCACTTCATGTGAGCACTGCGCCTTCACAACATCAGAATCCTTTTAGAGCCCGGAATTTCAAGACAAATTATACAACCAACTCAGGCAAATTCAAGGGCCGTCCATTCTGTGAATATTGCAAGAGGCCAGGCCATACAAAAGGACAAGTGCTGCAAATTACATGGATATCCCTAGAACAATTTTTATGACAAACAAAACTCAAATCGCACTAATACTCAACAGTTCAATCAAGGAAATAACTCAGGTCAAACTCAATGTCACAAATTCAACAGAGTTAAAGGAACTGTGGCAAATGTGCATGGAACCCCTACAGATCTGATGCAAGAAAATGAAGATAATCCAATCCTACACAGTGAGAATCAGAATGTCAGCTTGACAAAAGAGCAATATGGGCAGATAATGAACCTGCTGCAACATTTTCAGACAGGAGGATCTTCCAGCAATGCCAACTTTACCAGTGGTGCTGCCAATTTTGCAGGCATTGTGGTTTGAACTTCTTCTATTGATTTTGACAAACCATCGTTCAAATGTTTCGAGTCCAAGACCGACTTTTGGATCATAGACTCAGGAGCCTCTAATTACATGACCTTCAATAAAACTGCTCTTAGTAACATAACTACATTACCATACCCTGTGTTAATAAGCCTACCAAATGGACACAAGGTGAAAGTGATTCAATTTGGGGATGTGATACTCAACTCTGAAATTACTCTACACAAAGTCCTCTATGTCTCATCGTTTAAGTACAACCTAATTTCTGTCAATTCTCTTGTAACACACCTCATGTGTATTGTATTTTTTACTGATACACTATATCTGTTGCAGGGCCCTTCAGTGAAGAGGCCTCAAGTGATTGGTAGTAGCAGAGAGGGATTATATTATCTTTGTTCCAGGTGTCTAAAAGGTAAAAGTTCTATTTCAGCTATTAGTCTTCCAATTTGTTATTGCAATTGTTTTGTTTCTGCTGGTACAAATAATAGAGTCTTTAGTAGTCCTCTTCATTCACAGTCTTATTCAACAGATGTGAATACTTTCATTCACAATAATAAGAGTGACTCTTTTAATGTTTTAGATAAACATGATGTAGATATTTTGTGGCATAATAGGCTTGGTCATGTTCTCTTTGTCAAAATGAGAAAAATATCTTCAATACCTGTGAACTTCTCACCCAAACAACCTTTCATTTGCTCCATTTGTCCCATGGCTAGACAAGTCAGACTTCCATTTCTGCAAAGAACCAGCACCTCTACCCATATTTTCCAATTGATACATGTTAATATATGGGCCCATATCATGTTGCTACATACAACAATTATATGTATTTCTTTACCTTGGTGGATGATTATGTATTTCTTTACCTTGGTGGATGATTTCAGTAGGTCCACTTAGACTCATCTATTAGGCAAGAAAAGCAATGCCCTATAAACACTTGAAGCTTTCATAAATATGATTGAGAATCAATTCAACACCACTGTAAA
>JASVEL010012665.1:0-49261 GCA_032618575.1 Nicotiana noctiflora | reverse complement strand
ATTATTGTCACACCTCCTTTTGGCGCGCTTACCCCGAGGGATAAACGTACAAGGGAGTTTTTCCAATTTAAGTGACAATATTCGAAACGGGATTATTTTATTTATTTCAGAGTCGCCACTTGGAATAAATTAAGGTGTCCCAAGTCACCGATTTATTTAAATCCCGAATCGAGGAAAATTACGACTTTCCAAATGAAGTCTGCGGACCAGGAATTCTAAGTAAGGAATTCTGTTGACCCGAGGGAAGGTGTTAGGCACTCCCGGATCCCGTGGTTCTAGCACGGTCGCTTCAATTATTCTAAATGGCTAAAATTATCTGATTTTAAAAAATGTTTATAAATTATATGCTCTAATTAAACTTCAAACCGCTCTTTTAATTTGAAAACCGGACTCAAAGAAAACAATAACTAATTACAAACGGACTTGGATTTTTGACAAAATAAAAAAAGGTATCCGAATTACTTACTTTGAAACTATGCTGATTAAAGAAAACATTGTAAAAACTAAACTAAAAAGAATCAATTTATTTAACATGATATCTCTTAAAATTATTGTCAGTTAAAGAATCATACCAAATGATGTGTTATTTCCTAGCTTTTAACTTATGGCCGGGGATTGAACGAAAAGATGTGAACTAGTAGGAAAATTGACCAAAATATACAAAATAGAATTAATTCGTCTTGGTTAATTATTAAAAGTAAGATTGTTTACTATCCTTAATCCGCTAAATTCAAAGACTGCTCAAATAAGGGGAAAGCCTAAGAATGTATGCTATGGTAATAGAATATTTTCATTTTTTACCTTAAACCAATTGATCGAGAATCCAAAACGATTATTTGCAGTATTATAGCAAGTTAAGTTCCCTGAACACGTTTGAATTACTAACTTACAATTATAAATTGAAAAAATAGATTCTAGTTTGGTCATACCAATTAATCTGATTGTTTCATTAATGCTAACATAGGTAAGTTGAATCACCCTTCATTCCAAATTTGCGTATATTCCAACGAAACAACCATTGATGACTTACAAAAAAAATAGTTCCATATGAATCTAACAGTTAAAATTTGGTGTTCCAATTAACAGAAAAACACACCGTTTAAAATAGTTCCATACGAATAAGCTTTCAAAACTGGTGTTCCAATTAACAGTTCATAGTGTTATTCAAATCAAACAAATTACATACATATCTCTACTTATCAACTTAAACAAAACTGCACCTATACATATCCAAATTAACACATAACTGCAATCTGAAAATCGACTCGTTCCGATCTTATTTGTGATTATATCAACTGCTAATTCGAGTGTGTACCTGAATTGGAAAATGAGAAGAAGGAGAGGTAAGTCAACAGCAGCAAAATTTGGCAGCAGTAACAGCAGTAATCAGTACCAGCAACGACCAAGCAAAGTCAATACGATAACAGCATCAAACGAACAACAATGACACCCAGATTCCAAAAAACAGCTTTGAAGAAACAAATGGCCCAGGATAACAGGAAGTTCCGGGGATGTTTAAAGCCAAACAGAGAGTTTAAAGTGAACCAGCGGCAGTTTTCAAAGTGTGTGTTCTAGTGTTCTGCCAGTGAGTTTTCTTTCTGTATATCAATGTCTTTTGTGAGATTATGTCTCTGTGTGAGTGTTCTGAGTGTGTGCCTGTATGTGTGAATTCCAGAGAGTATGTCTGTGTGTGTGTTCACTGTTTTCCAGGGAGTTCTCTTTTATAACCTACAGATCCCAACCAACAAGCCTTTCTTTTTCAGTTTCAGATCTGTCCAGCCTATATTCTTTTACCTTTTCTTCACTTTTCAGTTGTATAAGTATGGCTTTTTAATTAAAAACTCTAAAAGGCAGAAATTAATGGCCTAACCTGCTGTCCAACAGGTTCCATTAGTCATTCCATGTGCATTGCACTCTTTGAAACTTGGTTGTTAGTTTCAATTCTGAAACTTATCAGAATTACAGCTAATTTCTCCTTAAAATCCTATTAGAGTTACAGCTATATCTTCCTTAAAGTCCCATTGGAAATACAGCTATATCCAATCCATACTTCCTAAGCTTAATCAACAGAATCATACGACTAACATAACAGTTCGATTCAAAGCAAAACAAAGCAATGTCTGAGGTTTCACACAACCACTTCTACGAGATTAGACAAGCATTCAACATAAACATGTATCATTGATAGCAAATAAAACTGATAAAACAGTGATTCCAAGGTCTAAACGGGCAAATTCCAATTCACTGCCCCATTGTTCTAAACACATTCTCATACAAGTAATTGAGGATACTTAAAAAACAATGAAATATCAGCTATAACAGACAAACAATAGCTGGCTCAAACAATAAACAGAGAAAACTCAATTCAAGCAAAAACCAACACTGGCCGAGAGTTTTTAACACAACAACTTCGCGAATTCAAGCGACGACATTCGTTAAGTCGAATACAACATGTATGATTGACATTCAAACAAACGCAAACACAGTGAATCAGGGAATCTCGGCCAATGCCGGATTTGTGCTCTAATGTTCTAACAAACGAACCTACGAACCTAATCGACGACATTCGTATAGTCGATTACAACAAACACAATCAATAACACACAATCGATGAACAAGTTTTCATTTTTCAGCACTTAGGCCGAGAGAAAAAAAAATGAAAGAAGCAAGAATGTTATTCGACTTCAATAATCGACTCGAATACACACACTTATCAACAAACAACAATCACTCAATTACGATAATCAATCTCAAAAACAGTGAATCAAGGAGTTCTCGGCCAATGCTGGAAAATACAAAATTAATCGTTCGACGACGCTAATCGACGCGAACGCGTATTCGGCAACATACGCAATCAAACAAACAAGGACAGAAAAGCAATTGACCAAATAAAAGGTCTTTGAGAAGAAGTGACAATAGGGACGGCCGACAACAATCAAGAAGAATTCAATCAACAAATACAAAAGCAAATGGAAATAAACGGTAAACAGGAAAATTACCTCAAAGAGAAATCAAAATCGAACGAGTCCCGACCCCAATGGGCTTGAGTTTGCATTTTTGAAGTAAACGGACTTTAATTGAAGTGTCTCTCAAACGAAAAACAATCCAATTAAAGTCCATTGACTTCAATTAACTTTAATTCAGACAAAATCCCTAAGTTTTCGAATTCTAGGGTTCTTGAAGGCTCAATTTGGGGCTTGACCAATTTCGGCCGGATTCGAGCCGGACCAATAGTGGTGTGGAGATTAGGAGGGTCATGGGAGTGTTTGGGGTGAGTTTGGACTCGATTGGAGTGGATTCGTACTTTGCTCGAATCTTCGAATGAAGATTCGAAACGGCCCAGGGTGATTCGAGGTTAATGGAGTGTGGCTTTGGAGAGAGGGAGTTAAGGTGGTTCAAACGGTGTTAGTTTTGCGGCCATCGACAAGGTTGCCGCCGGGTTAAGGGCTGTGGTTCACGGCGGCGGCTAGGGTATAGGATTGTTTGGTTTTGTTGTTCTCCTGGAGACGAAAAGGGGATGGGAGTTGGTAATGGGGCGTGTGACAAAGGGTTTGGGGGTTTTGGGGTTCAAAAATGCACGAAATAATCCCAACCGTTGGATCAAATGAATCCAACGGTTGAGATCACATGGGCTAAATTAAATGGGGTTGTTTTGGGAAAGGGTAACGGGTAAGGGAGTTTGGGCTGGGGCGTTTGGGCCTTGTGAATTAAATTGAATTTCGGCCCAAATTTGATTTCCCCTCTCTTTTATTTAATTCTCATTATTTCCTCAATTAAAAAAAAATCAAATTATCTCATAAAAAATACTAAATTAGTCATACTAACAATTTACACACATAATTATTAAATATAAAATCACACGATTAGGTATTTAAACATTAAAATGCAAACATACACATTTGTTATTATTTTTTTTTTCATTTTCGTAAACAAACTTAATTGCTCTAAATTGTAAACATGAATTTTATATACACATGCAATGTATTTTGTTTATTTTTTATGTTAATTTAAACAAATATAATCACGTATATACAAATGCAAACAAAAAATACAAAAAAAAAAAAATAACACAAAAAAAGAAAAGCAATGCCCTATAAACACTTGAAGCTTTCATAAATATGATTGAGAATCAATTCAACACCACTGTAAAAACCATTAGATCTGATAATGGACTGGAGTTCACCAGTCATGAAGCCACTTGCTTCTATCAAACCAAAGGAATCATTCACCAAAAAACTTGTCCTTATACTCCACAACAAAATGGGGTAGTAGAGAGGAAACACGAGTATCTCCTTGAAACTACTAGGGCACTTATGTTTCAATCCAAACTCCCAACTAACTAATAGGGAGAATGTATTTTGACAGCAACTTACCTAATCAACAAACTACCTACTACCTACCTGAACAAAAAGTGTGCTTTTGAAATTTTATACCACAAGAAACCCAACTACTCACATTTGAGGAGCTTTGGATGCCTCTGTTATCTTACTATAACTAACGAGCACAGAGACAAATTTGAACCCAGAATCACTACTTATGTTTTTGTGGGCTATCCTTTTGGGTCAAAGGTTTACAAAGTACTAAGCCTAGCCACTAAGAAGATTCATGTCTCTAGAGATGTAGTATTTCATGAAAGTGTTTTCCCATTCTCTTTAAAGTCTAAGAATGTCTCTCTATATATAGTCTCAAGTCCGTCTCTCTTCCCGTCTACTCTGAGAATGGCAGTGCACACTATAATGCTCAAAATCCTACAAGTATCACATCTCCAGATGTGCCTCAATCCCATGTATCCTCACCTGCTAATGATATTACAATGCACACATAAAACCTTCAGTATTTTCACCATTCTCCTATCCCTGTAACTTTACATAAGTTTCTCAATTCTCATTCACCAACACCTACTCAATCAGATTCATCTCCTTTAAGAAAGACCAGTAGGACTCATAAAACCCTTACATACCTTCAGGATTACATATATACTCTACCTAAAGTATCATATCCTAATGTCCCCCAGGATCCATTATCTTTTAGTTGACTCTTTTCCAATCATAATTATGTTACACCTGATGTCCTATGTCCTGAAAGTCAGCACTTAGTGATAAATGTTTGTCATGATAGTAAGCCATCTTCATATAGAGAGGCAGCTCTTAGTCCTACATGGCAAGAAGCCATGACCCAGGAGTTTGAGGCTCTCTATGCAAAATAACACTTGGGACTTAGTCCCTTTGCTAGCTGGAAAGCAGGAAATAGGCTGCAAGTGGGTCTATAAAGTTAAGCACGAAATATATGGTAGCGTAGAGAGATTTAATGTTGGATTAGTGGTAAAGGTGTATACCCAACAAGCAGAGATTGACTATACAGAGACCTTCTCCCATATTGTCAAAGATGACAACAATTAGAGTTTTGGTCACAGTTGCTGCGAAGAAAGGCTGGGATATATTTAAACTTGATGTAGATAATGCATTCCTTCATGGTGACTTATATGAAGAAGTGTATGTAGAGGTACCAACATGTCTCTTAATTGACTAGACTAGTCCACAAAGGTGGTTTGCAAACTTAACAAATCATTGCATGGGCTGAGGCAAGCCAACATGCAATGGTATGCTAAGCTGACCAAAGCCCTATCATCAATGGGGTATAGATACTCTAAGAATGATTATTCACTCTTCTCCAAGAAGACTTCTTCTCACATTGTTTTTATAGTTGTCTATGTTGATGATGTTATCATCACTAGGACTGACTCAATTGAGATAGCCAATTTAAAATCATTCCTTGATAAGCAATTCATAATCAAGGATATGAGGAAACTCCATTACTTCTTGGGGCTAGAGGTTCTCCACAAATTTGATGGCGTCATCATGTCTCAAAAGAAGTTCACCATGGATCTGCTAAAGGAATATAATTGTTTTGCTTACAACAACATGTCCTCTCCTCTTGACCCTGTTGTGAAGTTGAAAGCTGATGAGGGGACTCCCCTTCCAGATCCTACCTATTATAGAAAATTGGTGGGCAAACCAAATTTTTTCACTAATGCACAACTTGATATAGCCTATAGTGTGCAGGTTCTCAGCCAGTTCATACAAGCACCCAAAGATACACATTTGAAAGCAGTATTTCATCTCCTCAGGTATCTCAAAACTGATCCCACACTTGGCATATTCTTTTTACTGATTGTTCCATCAATGCCTACTGTGACTCTGACTGGGCATCATGTCCTGACTCTAGAAAGTCTGTCGCTGGGTACATTGTTTTGGTTGGAGACTGTCCCATTAGTTGAAAATCAAAGAAGCAAGAAACCATTTCCTTATCCTCAGCTGAAGCAGAGTACAAGACCCTTAGGAAGGTGGTAGGAGAACTGGTATGGTTGACCAGGTTAGTTGAAGATTTTACTATTTCACAGTCCAACCCCATTATTGTCTTTTGTGACAGCCAATCTACCAGCTAAATTGCTCGCAATCCAGTTTTCCATGAACAGACAAAATACATCGAAGTTGATTGTCACTTTGTACGGAACAAACTTCAAAAAGGCTTGATTTCTCTCTGCCATGTGGCCACTACTGACCAATTAGCTAACACCCTTACCAAGGCACTCACCGGGGTTAAACATCATGTTGTGCTTGGCAAGTTGGCTGGGAGATCGTCCCATCCAACTTGGGGAGGGGGTATTGATATATGTTTAGTTAGATATTGGTTAACTAGATATTGTTATATCAGCTTTTAGTTAGCTAAGTTAATTGCATTGTATTTCTTTATTTTTGCACATGTATATATATATATATAGAGAGAGAGAGGGGTCATTTTCACACTTATATTTTTTCTGCGCTCCTCCCAGATATTTTCTTCTTTCTTTGAAACATTCCAGATCCTCCATTGAAGCTCTTGTAAAAGCTTCATCTTAGCTTAGAGTAAGAATCTCAATATTAACACTTTACTAAACTAACTAAAGTTTGAAGCTCATGAATCTCTATATGTTAAACTGAGTGTTTATATTTGGTGTATATGATTTTCTCTTAGTCAAAATATCCACATTGCTGGTTTATTTTTTTTTTGTGTGTGAGAGTGGGAGTGGGGCTAGAATATCTTTTTTTTCTCTTTGCTAAAGTTATCTCTAACCGGTGTATATATTAACAAATAAAATACATGGAAGATCACATACACCTTAGCCTCCAAAGCGTGATGACAGTTGATGCTAATGATTCATATGCTAAATTACAAAAATAATATTGCTGAAATATAAGAGGACTCCTCCCTCGAATACATGATTTTTACAAGTAATTGCGTAATATAAAATTGTATAGCTTACTTATAATTCACTGCGAATATCCTTCATCTCAATCATTTGGAATATTAAAAGATAAAAATTTGGAATGTCATCTTGCTCTTGCTTCAAGAAAGCTCTAAATTGCCTACGAAAACATAGAGCTTTCTATGAGAAAAAAGTGATTTTTGTCCCTTTCGCCCAAACCCATCTAACCCGCCCAACTAGCCCAAAGATTAATGGGTTGGGCTACAACCATTTTAGCTCATGGGTCAATTTGGGTTGAGCCCAAGTTAACCCATTATTTTTTATAGCCCATTCTGACCCATTTAACAGCCCAAATACAACCCATGAAACTCACCCCAAACAAAGTATCTCAACCTAACTTATCTAAAAATTTATTTAGTTGCGCAAACCCCCTAAAATAAATTTTAGTTTTTATTTTTATTTTTAAATTTCTATTTTTTATTTTCCAGTTTTTCTGCTACCCCACCGCACCCCACCCCACCCTACCAATACCCCCGACACACACCTTACTCCCGGTGCCAAACCCCTAAAAAAAAATTTACTTTTTATTTTTATTTTTAAATTTCTATTTTTTATTTTTTAATTTTTCTACCACCCCACCATACTCCCTACCCCTAGCCCCTACCCCTACCCCTCCCCTGCCAACGCAAAATCCCTGAAAAAATTTATTTTTTTGTTGTATTTTTAATTTTCTATTATTTTATTTTTCTACACCTCCTACCTCTACCCCTCACATGCCCCCCTCCTCCCCCTACCCCCACCCCGGGCGCAAACCCCCTAAAAATGTTTTATGCAAGATGAGCATGATTCTAAAATATGGGTCATATTGGGCGGGTTGGATTATGACCCATTGTTTAGCCCATCTTGACCCAGCCCATCTTAACCCAAATTCACTTTGGGTTGGGTTGGGCATTGACCCATTTATTGACTAACCCATCTTGACCCGCCCAAATTCAACCCAACCCGCCCATTTGCCACCCCTAGAAAAAAGTGATTTTTGTCCCTTTCGCCCAAGCTTAGCATTTGATCTGCAACAACATTTCCTTCCCTAATTGTGCTATGAGGACCTATCTTTCATATTGATTATGTTGACAATCGAAAGAGAGTCGAACTTTACCACAAGCTTTAATAAACCTACCAATGCATAAGTTTAAAGCCTTGTAGAATTGTCTTAGCTTCTGCCATATTATTGCTACAATGTATGTAGTATCCTGCAAAAGCTACTACCATATGTCCATAATAATCTTTGATTATGCTAACCGCTCAAGTACTCCCAGGGTTACCTTTACTACAACCATCTACATTCATTTTTGTCTAGTCCTCCTTAGGTTTGGCCCATTTTACCAACTGACTTTGGAGGATTTGTTGCAGTTTTTCCACTCTAGCACATTTATCCATTAAAGCTAAAGGTAATTGCAACTTAAAGAATTGACACTGCAAAATCAGGGATACTTGACGGCACACTTTCCATATGGATGCCTACCAGACATGTGTAATTTTCAAAGCTTGTTCTTAGCAGATTACAGATGATAGGTATTGTAGTAGCATTCTGTATACGGTAAAATCATGTGTCCCCAATTTTGTGGGCTCGAAGGTACACATCGAGGAACATAGGGCTCACATCGAGGAATAGACTCAGTACGAACTGAGTTCGAGCCCGAGGGCAGAACAAGGCTCAAAGATCGAAGTGCACGATGAGTACCGAAGCTGAGTATGATCAACCCTAAGATGGTGTCTTTATGGGTTTGTAACAGAAAGAGCAAGATTCCTGCCACGTCCCCAAGATCATGACACAAATTATGGAATAGATTTGTACGAGTTAGTATGAATCCGTATTAGGTAGTTAGACAGTTATCCCAATAAGATTTCTTGTTATAAATAGAAATGTACCTTATTTAGGGTTCCCCTATTATATAAAAGGGACCCCAATCATTTGTAACGATCATCAATCATTAGCAAAGAATATACTCTCTTACTTTATTGCCCATATTTCATCTGAATTGTCTATTAGCTTCTTTGTCTTTATTTTACTGTTCATGTTTACCATCCTCGGGGCCATCACCGCTCGAGGTCGAGACTTACATAGACACTAGTTTGATTCAACTTACTTCTTTCATTTATACTTTAGATTTCTTGGTTATTAATTAGTTTTGAACTAAATCACATATCTTTAAAACCATAAATAAGTTTAATTATTAGTCATATTTTTGAGGTAACCAGTTTGGCGCCTACCATGGGGCTAAAGATAATAGTGGGTTTTCAGTACTGATTCGGATAACACACGTTATTTTTAACTTGTTCTTGTCAAGAATTTTTGTTCTCAAGTTAAAATATGTCAAACACACAAAACGTACCCATACACAGCGATGTTGGTCTTGGATTCCATGGGATAAACAACAATTTAGGGGTTGGGGTACCACCGATTAACCCTAGGGAAGTGCCAAATGCAGAACCAGTTGATGTCAGTTCACACATTACTTTGAATGCCGATTTAGGCGCAAACTTTGGAGGAAGTGTACGCAAAGAAGCATGATCTAGTGGCCAAGGAACACAGGGTATATGAGATGGGGGAGTCAGCCTGCAAGTAATATTCTAGATGCTTCAAGTTCAGTAGGTTATCATCGCTCAGCTTCAAATTCAGCACAAAACTACAAGTATAATCGAACTAGAAAACACTCATCGTGTTGAGCCGGTGCCTGAAAGATCAAACAGCAATGGCTTGGGGACTGACCCTACGATTATGAGGATGCTCGAAGAACTCACCAAAAAAATCAAGTCGGGGGAGAAAAATATTGAAGATAATGACAAAAAGGTGAAGACGTATAACTCCTATGTCGATCAGATATCGGGAGCACCTCTAGTCTTGAAAGGTTTGGATGCCAAGAAGTTTGTACAAAAGCCATTCCCTCTGAGGGTGGCTCCGAAGAATATTTCAAAAAGTTCTGTATGACCGATATACCAAAGTACAATGGGACGAGTGACCCTTATGTACCTCGTTCATTTGTAGAATTAAAGGAAATGACCTAAGTGATGATGAGATCGAGTCGATTTTGTTGAAAAAATTTGTTGAGACTTTGTCAAAAGGAGCAATGATTTGGTATCCCAACTTGCTGCCGAATTCTATCGATTCATTTGCTATGTTAGCAGACGCCTTTGTAAAGGCACATGCCAGGGCCATAAAGGTTGCGCCAAGAAAATCGGATGATTTCACTATAAAACAAAGGAATGATGAGATGATAAGGGAGTTCATATCCTTTTAAGTAGTTGGGGTAGTAAAAAAGGGAGGTGTGACAATCGGGTCGTGCAAGCTTTTATACAGGGTTTGAATGAGCGGAGTTCGATCGCGTAACGACAATTGAAGCAAAATCTAATCAAGTACCCAACTGTGACTTGGTCAGACATAAATAATTGCTACCAAACAAAGATCAAGGTTGAGGACGACCAGTTAGGAACCCCCTTGGGTTCAGTTCATTCTAATAGATTGACAGTTAAGGCCCCAAGGGATATCGACAAAGAACCAAGATCAAATAGGAACGATATCAACCATATGTTCGGAGGAATAACATTCCGGGGCGTAACGCTCCTCGGAATGATTAAAGAAATGATTGAGGTCAAAACTGTCAGGGACTTATGAGTAGGAATGGTTTTGATAAACACACCAATCCTACAGAAGCACCTCGATTATCGGAGTATAATTTTAGTATTGATGCATCGGGGATTGTATCAGCTATTGGAAGGATCAAAGACACAATGTGGCCCAAGCCTATACAAACCTATCCTTCTAAAAGAAATCCAAACTTTATGTTTAAATATCATGACACACATGGCCATAGGACCAAAGACTGCATGCAGCTGAGGAGGGAGGTATCTCGATTGTTCAACGAGTGTTATCTTTGAGAATTTCTCAGTGAAGGAGCTAAGAACCACTTCAGGGAAAGAGACGCCAACAAAAAGAATGAGTAGGAAGAACCACAACATGTAATTCATATGATCCTTGGCATAGTCGATATTAGAGGGATCTGTATTTAAACGTACCAAGGTGTCAATTACCAAAGAAAAATGAACTCAGAGCTAGGTGCCCGAGGGCATCCAATCGTTCAATGACGAGGAAGCGAAAGTCATTTCCCAGCCGCATAATGATGCCCTGGTAATTCTATTTTGTTAAATAAAATTTAAGTTAAGCGTGTTCTCATGGATCCAAGTAGTTCAGCAAACATAATTAGATCTAGGGTCATAGAGCAGGTCGACCTACATGATCAAATTATACCTGCATCTCGAGTCTTAAACGACTTCAACATGGCAAGTAAAACAACAAAGGGGTAGATAATCCTACCAGTGAAAGTGGCCGGGATCATGTAAGATACCAAATTCCATGTCATTGAAGGCAACATGAGATATACCGCTTTAATCGGGAGGCCAAGGATCTGCAACATGAGGGCAATACTTCAACCCTTCATCAAATGATGAAATTCCCAACAGTGGATAGTGTGAAAATAGTTTACGGGGAACAACACTTTGCAAAGGAAATATTTGCAGTCGATGATGGGTCGTTACATGTTCGACCTTAGAAAAGTCGAGTACCAAAGATAAGCAGGCGGCCAAATAGAATTCACTGTCCCCAGCCTCGACTAAATCAAAGAAACAGGTAATCGAAGAAGAAGAAGAGGATCTACTTACTCCTCGAGCTTTCGTTATTCCCAAAGAGTCTAATTCAACCAAGTCAATGGTTGAGGAGTTGGAACAGATCATACTGATCGAGTACATGTCTGAGAAAAGGGTATACCTGGGAACGGGATTAACCCCCGAACTCAGAAAAAAAAAAACTCATTCAATTTCTTATCGATAACATGGATTGTTTTGCTTGGTCCCATTTAGACATGGCATGGATCCCACTGGAAATAATAACACACCGGCTAAGCCTTGACCCTAGGTTCAAACCGGTAAAGCAAAAAGAGAGGCCTCGGTCTGAGGTAAATCATGCATTCAGAAAGGACGGGATAACTAAACTTCTTAAAATAAGTCTATTCGGGATGTAAAATATCCGGAATGGTTAGACAATGTAGATGTAGTCCCTAAAAGGAGGAGCAAACTTAGAATATTCGTAGATTATAAGGATTTAAACAAGGTACATCCTACAGACTCTTTTCCACTGCCTAATATCGATTGCATGATCGATGCTACGACCGGCCATGAGATCCTTACCTTTATCGATGCGTACTCCGGGTACAATCAAATTCAGATGAACTCGGAGGACCAGGAGAAGACCTCGTTTATCACTAAGTTTGAAACAATACTATTACAATGTAATGCTCTTCGGCTAAAAATGTTGGAGCCACGTACCAAGGCGTAGTTAACAAAATGCTCGAGGAACAGATAGGTAAATCAGTGGAAGTTTATATTGACGATATGTTTGTTAAGTCCCTGCGTGCAGAAGACCATTTAACTCATTTGTACGAAACATTCAACATTTTGAGGAATTATAATATGAAGCTTAACCCATAAAAATAGACCTTTAGAGGCAGCTCGAGCAAGTTCCTCGGCTTCATGGTATCTAATCGGGGAATCATGATCAACCCCGATAAGATCAAAGTCATCAAAGATATCACAATTGTGATATCTTCGAATCATAAAACCAAACATTTGAGTAGTTTCATCAGTTGGTACTCTATTTTTTTGGAGCCTCATCATGAGAAAAGAGACCTTAAACTATATTCTTGTGCCAAACATACTTTCAAACAAAGATTTTATTTCTAACATTCCTTAATTGTTGCCAATGTCCAACATGCCCAATTTTTCCTCCTCCACACAATTTAACTGTTTGGGTCTTATTGACAACGGTAGCAGAGAAGAGACGGCTAAGTTTATCCCACCTCAAACTTCTATTACATAAGAATTCCATGACTTTAATAGCCTCTAACGTTGGCATGTCACCTGCAAAGCGGGTTAAAGCTCCCTAACCAGTCCAATTATCCCACTAAAAGAAAATATCACATTTCTAATTTTACATACCATAAAAGGATCTACCTTATCTTTGATCTCCATCATCCTTTTCCTAATACGTGATTGATAATATCTCCATTTCTTTGCAATAGGTGAAACCTGCTATAGTACCTGGCATTCAAAAATTGACTCAATACTGAGTTGTGAGTTATTCCACCACATCTTAGTAGCAAACACCTTAGAGAAGTCCTAGATGGGTTTCAACCGTGCTCCACCTTCAGCATTTGGGTAACATAGATCAAACTATTTCTTCAAATGACTTTTTTTTGTCCTTATCTTTCCATTGAAAGAATTGTCCACAATCTATACAATTTGGAGTGCGGGCCCATGGTGGACTTTTATGGTTGACTTTGCATATTTGATTCAAGACCTTAGCTTTATCATTTAATATTATTTTCGATGGCTTTTACTGATGATATTGTTGCTTTGGCTAGATTTGAGTCGCTCGGAGACTGATCCGTTGGGCAAGAGATTTTTAGAGTATTGATCTCCATGCTTTGAGGTAAGTAACATAACTAAACTTGAATTTGAGGGTAATTAACCCTAGGAACTATGTTGTGTGAGATGAGTTGGGGTGATTGTGTGATACACATGTTAGGTGACGGTCTGAGTGCGTGTACAGGAGTATTCATGATCCTAGTCGACTTTAGACTATTACCGGACTTGTTTTACTATCATGCTTTGTTATATCCATTTTTTTCCTACTCATTTGTTTATTTGAGCTTGGATTCATCTTAGTAATCATGTTTAGGATATGTACGTATTTGGTTGAGTCCTAATGGGCTAATCCTGATGTTTTGAGTTGTTTGCCTTAACTGTAGTTATATACTCAGTCATGATCCCTCATTTACATATCATATCTTAACCTCCGTATATCACTTATTTAGTTCATCACATGCTATTGTTTTCCATATGCGATACTATTTTGGCTGAGTGTTATGAGGTTGTGAGCCTTTGAGGCTTGGGAGGTTGTTGACTGATATGGGTCATAGACCCACACTCTGAGTGATATTTGGATCGGGTTGCACACTACTATAGGACATATTGGCTAATGATTTATATTTGGATCGGGCTGCACGCAGCAACAGGACATATTGACTTTTGATTAGTGCTTGGGCCAGGATCCGCACCTTTGGAGTCTAACATGCTGTTTCCAATCGACCCTCGGCGCATGGAAAAAAAGGCAAACAAAAACAAAAATAAAAACAAAAACAAAAACCGCATTAGTTACTCCAGCATATATCTCATAAAAATTATCTAAACATAAGATGCATGTGTACCATAAATAAACAGACATGCAAAGATATCAAAACAATAACTACCAGAAATGACTACCAAAAGATAACACAAACTAATCATCTATGGGCGGCCCTACCACGCCTCACACCCCGGGAAAGGAGTATGAAAAATCTAGAAGCCCCTATCCTACAACCCTGATACTAGACCTCCAGACTTTCCTATCAAGGGTCATGTCCTCGGAAATCCGCATCCTGGCCATGTCATGTCTAATTACCTCTCCCCAGTATCTCTTAGGCCTCCCTCCGCCTCGCCTCACACCGACCACCGCTAGCCGCTCACAACTCCTCACCGGGGCATCGGGGCTTCTCCTCCGCACATGCCCGAACCACCGAAGTCTTGTCTCTCGCATCTTCTCATCCACTGGGGCCACCCCCACCTTCTCCCGAATAACTTCGTTCCTAATCTTATCTAACCTGGTGAGCCTGCACATCCACCTAAGCATCCTCATCTCTGCAACCATCATCCTCTGAACGTGAGATTTCTTCACCGGCCAACACTCCGTCCCATACAGCATGGCAGGTCTAACCACAACTCTATAAAACTTCCCCTTGAATTTCTGTGGTACTTTCTTATCACACAAGACTCCTGATGCAAGTCTCCACTTCGACCACCTCGCCACTATACGGTGAGTGACATCCCCGTCTATCTCTCCGTCCCTCTGGATCACCGATCCAAGGTATCTGAAACTATCCTTCTTGGCTATGGCCTGAGATCCAATCATCACGCTCCCTCCCACTTCGCTCGACTCAGCGCTAAACTTGCACTCCGGGTATTCTGTCTTAGACCTGCTTAGTTTAAACCCCTTAGACTCGAGAGTCTGTCTCCATTCCTCTAGCCTCTCGTTAACACCGACCCTCGTCTCGTCTACCAGGACTATGTCATCAGCAAATAGCATACACCAAGGAACATCCCCTTGAATATGTCGCGTCAAAGCATCTATCACCAAGGCAAACAAGAGGGGGCTAAGCGCAGATCCTTGATGGAGCCCCATAACCACCGGGAAATGGTCTGAGTCGCCACCCACTGTTCTAACCCTGGACTCTGAGTGATATTTGGATCGGGTTGCACACTACTATAGGACATATTGGCTAATGATTTATATTTGGATCGGGCTGCACGCAGCAACAGGACATATTGACTTTTGATTAGTGCTTGGGCCAGGATCCGCACCTTTGGAGTCTAACATGCTAGTAGTAAGCATAAGCACGATGATATATATACACGTATATTGGTGAGGAGCATATATACTAGACACATGTACAATGTTGAGTGTTGTGTGTGATGGTAAGGGGCATTGTGTCAGGCACCGTGGGTATGGTGAGTGTGGTTGTTCTTGATGGTTTTACTACGATGATATTGATAAAATATGCATATTTGACATATATGCATGGAGATGTACTTTCCCTCCTGCTAGCTGGTAAATGAGATACTTATTTTTTGTTGGGCTTCTACCATATTTGAAAAGCATGTCTAAATTCCTGTAATGTGAACAAGCTGAACAAGATATCATCGACTGATTACTTTATTGTTTCCTTTATATCCTGAGCAGTTGCTAGTTATTAATGCAGATCTCTGACTGTTTCTTTTGAGTTCGTTACTGCTTTCAGTCCAAGGTTAAATTTATTACTTATTTAGTACATGAAGTCAATTGTACTGATACTACACTCTACACTTCGTATGCATATTCATATACTTCAGGATGTGGTGATTGCTAAAGCTATGTTGGTTCCGGCTTTTTGGAGACTACGAGGTAGATGTTATATCATCCACAGACCTTGAAGTTCTCTTTCATTTATTATGTTATTGCTATTCTATTGAGGATTTGGCCTTGTATTTCGATATTCAGTAGTGCTCATGTACTCGTTGACACTAGATCATTGGGATGGCTGTAAAATTATTACTATTGTTTTGCGATTATCTCATGATATCTCCGCTGTCAATTTTATTATATTCTATTTTATTGAATTTAGTGTTATTTTGGAATCTATTGGCTTGCTTAGAAAATAGTTTTCGACGCCATCGTGGCTCCGGTAGGAGTTGGATCGTGACAAGTTTGTATTAGAGCGCTAGGTTGCTTAACTCTCACGAGTTATAAGCAAGTTTAGTAGAGTCTTTCGGATCGGTACAGAGACATATGTACTTACCTTCGAGAGGGTACCGAACTATTAGGAAACTTTACCTTCTTGAAAGCTAAATTAAGTTCTAGTTTAGGTAAAGGAATGATGATCGCCTTACCAATAGTTGAAAACCGATCGAGAGATGTTTCAGATTATATTTCTACTAATGTAATTTCTATTATTGATGGAAAAATCTTCTTATCGGCCAACCTATTCAATTTTGGAATCAGACCTGCTATTAATATGGGTATCTCCGTTTCCATAGTGGGATCCGCCAGCTCAAATAAAAGCAATAAAACAAGTAGCTGGTAAATTAAAGTTAGAACTACCACAGTTCACAGAATTAGAAGCCTTTGCACAATTTACTTCTATTCTTGATAAAGCTACTCAGAATCAATTAGCAAAAGGTCAACGATTATGTGAATTGCATAAACAATCCCAACCAGCTCTTCTCACGGTAGAAGAGCAGATAATGACTATTTATACCGGAACAAACGGCTATCTTGATTCATTAGAAGTTTGACAAGTAAGGAAATTTCTTGTTGAGCTACATACTTACTTAAAAACTAATAAACCTAGTTCCAAAAAATCATATCTTCTACCAAGACATTTACCGAGGAAGCAGAAGCCCTTTTGAAAGAAGCTCTTAGAGATTATGAAGACACGCTCATCAGATCAGGCACCAGTACCACGAGTCAGGGCCGTGAGAGGCCAGGGCTGAGGTAAAGGCCGAGTTGGGGCTCGAGGATATCTCATTATATCCTTGTTGTTGATTTTATTAAAATATGTTTTATTGAATTTTCTGTTATTATGAAATCTATTGGCTTGCCTAGCAAGTAGTTTTAGGCGCTGTCGTGACCCCGGTTGGAGTTGGGTCGTGATAGTCCGACAATGTTATAGAATAGGTTGCTTAGACGAATTCCAAGTGTGAGGTTTGTCACCCCAACTTTGGGAGGGGGGGGGGGGATTAGGTAGGTCAGAGTTATAGAGAGGCGAATCCAGGATTTGAAGTTTATGGGTTCTTTCAGCAGTCACAAGTTACATATACAATAATAATTAGGTTCATAGTCAAATATTTATAGATATTTAGTGAATTTCTTAATACAAATACTTGGTTAGAGCAAAAGCTATTGAGTTCACAGGAACTCATAGGCTTAAGGCTAGATCGCCCCTGCTGATATGCGCCGGGAAAAGCACGACAGTGGCAATTGGTTGAAGGCACGTCGATTTTGAATTCTCGCTTTTGAGTGAGAGAATGTACTACCTCTGTTCCAACTTATGTGACGGTATTTGACTAAGTAAAGTCTAAGAAAGAAAGAAAGACAATGTAGTCTAGAATAAGGCATAAATATTTTTAAGACTATAAATTATTTAATTGAGGGTATAATAGATATCTTAAACTCAAATTGTTAAAATATATCATTTTCTTAGGGGACCGAATAAAAAGGAAAGATGTCACGTAAATTAAGACGAAGGAACTGACTTTTTTACCTTCAGAACATAAGTTGCTAAACAAGAAGTAAACACTCCTAGATGTACAAGTAACATGCACTTTTCTAGTTAAAGCTTTTCACAAAATCAAGGACGAGTAAAATGTTTTAACCAAAAAAGATATTAAGAATCAAAATAAAAAATGACGAAATTGAAGAGGTAATAAAAGTCATAGATGGAACAGAGAAAAGGTATTAAAACAGAGACTTGTAAACTTAGTAAAAGACGTTTTGAGATCCTTGTGATGGAAAAAGAAAGAAATATGTACCGACTTGACTTCGATATACAAGTTAACTTCATTTGAGTTAAGTACTACGACATGAGACTTTACCCAGATTCAGTCAAAGATATACTCAACCATGTTCGAAATAGCACATACCAAGACAATTCTTCTAAAAGCAACTATTTGAAAAAAAAAACATTCGAAGAAAAATAAAAAGGTCCAATAACGTACAACAAAGGATTGTGATCATTCCATTCCAAAACGTATCTTAAAACGGCCAGAAAGACGCCCACAAAAAAAAGAGACAAAAACTAAGTACAAAGTACTACTCCATGTTGTCCCCACCTTCACCGCTGCCACCTTCGCCACCCGGCCCGGCAACGCCACTCCATCATTTTCCCCACCATCGGAATACTCGTCATCATACCCAGAATATTACTCAAGTCTGTCTAAATCATCTTCGCCATCACCGGTCCCCGGTGTAGGAGGGTCATAACCGCATGCAATCCTAGCTACACGCGTCTTGACACATGCATCCTAAAAATCAGCCTCAAGAATCTTCCCCTCCATCATCAAATTCCTATATATGTCCATGTGAGACTCGATGTGGACCCACATCTCGTATAAGTACCGCAGAACGTCGGGGAAAGCATGAGAATAAGAGGAGGATGGTCGGGCCAACAACCACACCTTCTCGACCTCAAGAGCAGCAACTTGATCACTAAGGCTTGAAATATCTCTAGCGAGCCCACTAGTTCGCTCATCAAGCCATGCCTCCGTGAGCACGGCCGCCTCCCTGTCATTCACGCGCTCAGATCTAAGGACACAGATGGAGCTTTAATTCTGCCACCTTCACCAAAGCGGCTGCTCTGGCTTCCTCGGTCCTCTCCAACTCTACCACTTTTTCTATCACTTACCACTCAGGCTGGTAGCTCTGATCAAGCTCTACTCAAGATCGGCCCACAGGGAAGCCACTTGCGCTTGAAGGTGGACACACTCAGTCACAACCTCCTTGATCACCTCGAGTTTGTCCTCCTTGGCTCTAAGCGCTCTGTCGAGCTCGCTGCATCTGCCCATGACCCGCACGAGCTCATCGTCCTTCTACCCCCAACTCATTTCTAAGAGACTGGAAATTACAGTCCACACTGAACCGGGCACACATCTCATGGTACTTGTCACGATACCTGTGATACTTCAAAATTATTTTCTAGAAAACAATCTTCCGCTTCTCCTCTCAGCGGCCGTTCTTGATCTCCAAAATGAGAGTCTAAGAGAAAAAATGAACATCCATAAAATAAGTAGAAATATAAGGGATAAAGGACGCAAGTTACTAGAACAAAAATAAGAAAACACGCACCCGCAGAGCCATTTCAGATATGCCTAATGACAGATCGACATCCTTATATGACTGTAGAGTCCTATTCTCAGTGCCAGATTAAAGAGGGACCAAAGAAGGGACCATACTCACAGTGTTAGTCAACAAGTCGTAGTCCAGAGGGATGACTATTGAACGAGAAGAATCCATCCGTTCTCACCTCAACTCGGGTAAACCCCTTTCCGAATATCCTCTCCTCCCCGGGGACGACATCGAAGCCGGATTCATAATCATCTACAACTACTTCTTTCTCCATCTAACATTGACGGATCACTCCTCGGAATGACCTCAGCTGGCTCTGATCGCCCCTCCTTCCACATAAGCAATATCCACATTTGAAGGGGATGTAGTCTCTCTGTCCAAAGTCACGCCACTCTCTGGTACGGCCGCGACCCTCTTAGGGTCTGCTCCTGCCGGCTCTTTATTCTCTATTACCTCGTGGCTAATCATTATTCTCTGCCATTTTAGCGGAACTACTTCTTCCTCACCTTGAGATGACTCATTTACTAAATGCAAAATTTTAGAAGTCGGAGTCTCGGCTAAGGGGGCAGCCACCCGTCCACTAGGCATTTACAGAGCCGGCATCCGAGAAGAAATAACAATCTGAACGGACTTGCCTACAGTCACAATGGGCAGAGACCCGGTCGAGGCACCTGACTGATGAAAAGCGGGAACAGGAGCCCTCACCCTCCACGGAGCCCTTTCGACCTATAAGAAAAGAAGGGGGTATAAAGGTCGAAAAAACTAAAGATCGAAACAAGTTCTCGCCGGTCGGAGAAGGTTTACGTCCAAACTTCTCATTAAACTGACACCACTTATGGATCCCCACCGTGTGAGATAAAATTTGGCTCACCAGTCGCGAATGTCAGCGGCCAACGAAGGAGGATCCTTCTCGGCTGTATATAGAAATAAAGGGGAGGATAATAAAGTCAGCGAAGAGAAACAACTAACATCCAGTTAGCAAAAACACTTACGAGCGAAGTCCCACTCCTTGGGGAAATTGTTGGGGTTTGCCATCACGTGTTCTGTCCTCACATAGAAGAAATTAATCCAAAATTGATGATTTGTCTTATCGTCCATCTTCACCACCAATCCCTTGGTTCCACGGCGGCGAATGTGTATCATCGTACCCCTTTGAAAGCTTGCGGCAAAGCGGTGAAGTAGATGACGAAGGGAGATCCCGCGATTGGATAGCTCCACGTACTTTGTTAGCATAAGGAAAAGTTTATAGATATACGGGGAGAGCTGGGCAGGACAGATGCCATAATAGCGGCAGAAGTACTCCGCGAAAGAAGGAAGAGGAAGCAAATAACCAATGACGAATGGATACGCATAGAATGCACAGTATCCAGGGTGATAAACTTGTACCATATCATCACCAGCCGGGATAACGGCTAGTTATGCATTAAGATATTTAGGGGAATGCTATCGAATATTCTCTGCATATGTACTTTAGGTTAGGTAAGGGCCATGTCCCATATAAATAGAAAGGTAGAGAGAAGAAAAGAGGCATGTAATATTTTATATGATAAGAATTCTCTTGAAAAGTTGACTCCATAGAAAAATACAATCATTACATTTCCAAAAAGATTTGATTCACTGTTTAGACCCGAGAAAGCTTCCTATATTCTCGCACATTTTGGTCTTACATCATTGTCAGAGAGAGTGAAATCATCCATTTCATTCAATATTGGGTAAATGATTCTCTTTATTTACTTTCATTACCATTTAACATATTTATTGCTTATCATTATCCCCCACTCATTAATAACAACATCATTTAATATTCACTGTATTAAGTCGATTATAATGCACTCCTACCTTATTCATACAAATATTCTTCAGATCTAGAAATTATTATTTTTAACTAGGATTTACCCTTTATCTTTTTATTTAATTAGCTTAACAAAGGGTTTTATAATTTTTGGTCAAACAATAATTAGTACGATATAAAACATGAAAGACAAAATAACAAAGAACTCTTCCAAGATGATAAAGCACTTTATAATAAAGAAAAATGAATAAAGTAGATTTATTAAGGACAAAGAGTAAACAAATTAGAAAAAGGATGGCGAAAAGAGAAAGTCCACTAATTGTTCCAACTTCTCCATAAGAAACTCTCTTTCTCCATGCAGGAAGAAATACCCCTTGTCTACGTAGAAACTTTTGCGGGAAAATTATTCAATTGGGAACTGGAAATTTGGAAAGAAAAATTGGTTCTGACCTTTTCAAAAATTCTAAAGGAGGAGCAAGAATATTGGAAAATTAATTGTAAACAGGAAAAAGGTGAATGTCCACGCGGGAAGTAGAGCTCTCAATATAGGCGGACCAGGCTAGCCCAACCCAACTCACGAGTACTTAACAATTGACGGGTTAGACTGGACTAACCCACCATTATGACGGACCTTATAATAGCCCGCCCACCCCAGCCTTATATGGGTTGCTGCTCTTATGGGCCGGCCCAGCATTTCCTAAAATATAATTTTATATTTTTTTCTTTAAGCTCTAACCTAAAGAGAAATATTTAAAAGTTAAAAAAATCTTATTAGAAAAATTTACAAAACTTAATAACTTTTTATACTGTTCTAATATATCACAATAAACACTAAAAAAGTGAAAGACAAGAATATTTCATTCACTAGAAGTCAAAACTCAAAACAAACTATTCAAGAGAACGTCCATGACGCTTATGGATATCCAACACATCATCTTCATCAATCACATTTGAATCCACTCGTGAGAAGGTTGTCTTACTTTCATCTACATCTACAATTCATATGAAATCTTAATTAGTTAAATATTAAGAATAATTAAAATTTTAAAACTAATTAATGTTTTAAGACTTTAATCTTTTAATATGATGAGCTTAATAAACTTTAAGCTTGTGATACTCTTCTTGTTATTTTGTGTCATATACATTTTATATTTTATATATTTTAAATACATATTTTCATTAGGCTCACGGGCCAGCCCAACCAACCTCAATCAAGCCTCATGGACCAGACTTAAAAGCCTCTTTTTTAAATGGGTTCCAAAATTTTTAGCAAATCTGCTAAATCACGGGATGCTCTGGACTGGCCCAATAGGCCAAGCCTATATTGACGGCTCTAGCGGATAGTCAAAATAAAGAGAGAACTCACTAAGCCTATACATACTGTCCGCTGCTTGCCATTCCCTTATAACAAATTATAAACTTTCTATATCCCCATTTACCAATTCTTAAAAGTTTGCCCCTACACTTGATGTTTCCTCATTAGGAGTTCTTCTCAAGCTTTATAATTTTACAAGGAAACCCTGTAGAGTAAAGACAGGTTTATAAACAAAGTAATGGAAATTAGTTAAGGAATATGTATTTTGAAAGAAAACACAAAGCATCTCAAGAAAGTTCTCTTTTGTGTGTATATAACCTCCAAGCTTCATCCTTTCCATCAACAAGAACAAAGAACAAAGGATAAAAGATTACATATTACCAAAAAAGAAAGAAAAGAAACACAGAAAATGGATTCAAAGGGAGCTGCAGCTGCTACACCAACTCAAATATATGAAGATTTTATGCCAACATCAAAGCTAGTTCAAGAAGACCACCTTGACACTCTTCAACTTAATCTTCCAGGTGCTGTTCTTCTGTTCATTCCTGTTATTAATAAGATTATAAAATATAATAATGAAGCGACACAGAATGAGTACTTATATAGCCGACTCCAACTTGTTTGTAATTCAGGCATAGTAGTAGTTGTTAATATCGTCGTTGATTATCCGTTTTTCTCATCCTCCCACCAACACGATGCATGCAGTACATTTGTCTTTTTTTCTAGATGGACAGTAATTTATAAATGATTCAGAATTTAAAAGCAGCGGGTGCACCTCTAAAAAAAATATTCTATGAGAAATTACGGCGAATCTTTAAAAATAATATTTTGCTAAGCTTCTAGATGAGATTTTTTTCATTAGGTTTTGCATAACATTAACATTCTCCAAATGAAATGTTCATAATTGGATGAAAATGTCAAATTTCACAGTAACTTATTTTCATGCCTTATGACACCTGAGATATCTAAGAAGTCATGTATTGAGATTGTGGTTATTTTCTTCATAATTTTCATAGCTAACCTGAAAAATTATCTGGAACATATTGATTTCATATATGATAACATACTTATAAAGATTGAAATTCCATAGGTTTCAAGAAGGAACAACTGAGGGTTCAACTTACAAGAACAGGAATTCTGAAGATTAGCGGACAAAGGCCAATTGGGCAGAACAAATGGCAGAGGTTTCACAAGGACTTTCCTGCTGCAGAAAATTGTGACAAAAGCAAAATCAGTGCGAAGTTTGAAAATGGCGTTCTTCATGTTAAACAGCCAAAACTAATAACTTCAGCAGTGAAAAAGGATACGGAATTGCCAGCCACAGAAGCTGAGAGTAGCCCTGCTAAAAGACATAAGGCATCTTTAAGAGATGAATTTACTAAGCAGGATAATGCTGATAATACCCCTGCTAAAGAGCCAGCTAAAGAAGAACAAAACGTCACTAGTACTAAAACCAGTGAGCAAACAGAAGCTAAAAATCTTCCAGAAAAATCTTCAACAGATAAAAGTAGTTCAAGTAGTTCTTACAGTGAATCGACTGATGATGAAACTACCAGAAATGCTAGTTGTTTGGCTGCAAACCTGAATAAGCCAAGGAGAATGATGAAAATGACACTAGTGGCTCTGTTGGTTCTTGGTATCAGCCTCTATGTTGCCAACATGATGAAGTCTGCGGACGAAGCTGAAGATATGAAACTAGACTTTCTGTAGCCTAAATTTGGTTGGGATATTTGCATTTACTCCCAGCTATGACATTCAATTTCTAAACTGCAATCAATCAATTTATATGAATCTAAAAACATCATTTGAATAAATCATAAGTGCTAATGAGGTGAAATGATCTGTATCTCACTTGTGCTAACTAGTACTCATTTTTTTAACCCGGCAAATAAAGTAGAAAAGGCTATTTTAAGGGGAAATGGGTTCAGGAACCAGAATATCTGCATCTGAGGCCTGTAACCATCATGCAGCAGTTAAGATATGAACTTATTTAAGTGAATGTTATTCTGTTAGACCATAATGGAAATGCAACTTAAAGACATTTAGTCAACTAAAATATGACAAGAATTTGTCAACCCCAAAACATCAAAGACATGTCCTGCAATTAAGATGAAGAACCGCTAGAGCTCAGTGAAAAGCCAGCAAATCGTCTTGCATTCGCCAAAAGAAAGAAAGGAGGGAGAGATAAGATGTAGATTAGTAAGATCACAAAAGCATGCAACCTCACAGTTGATCAGCTACTTAACAGATTATCTACTGATGATCATTGTCTATTGGATTGCTAATCCAAAATTATATGCAAGCACATTATGCAATGATCTGTCTCCAATGCAAGTGTATCTGATCTATCATCGCATGTAAAGATTGTTGTACATGGAACAGCTAATGCATATCACAACACGAGAGAGAGATAGAGAGTGCAAAAAAATAGACTAGACCAACAGTAGGAACAGGACGAATGTCCATGCCCAAAGTCATGCTTTGTTCACCTAATCCTTAAGAAGACAGCAATCACGACTAAACAGATCAAAAGGAATAACTAGGGGCATAAACAAAGACTTAAACTGTTTATATCATATTAATAGACAACTTAACTACCAAAACAGCACTTCTATGTTTCAGAGAATATTACAGAAAAGAAAAGTTCCTTAAATAGATAGTAACTATAGTCATCCTTGTTTCAGTTTGGCCTCTATGTTTAAGAGGACGATAAATGTAAGTAACATGTCTCTACTGTAGTACTTAATTATCTACACTTTCTCATTGGGGAATTCCAAGTTCACAACAACCCACTTATCTTCACCAATAGGAAGCACAATAGTACCCTTGGGGACATCATCTGGAATGCATTTGTACACTCTGACCCTGTTACAAAGGAGGTAACTTTTGGTTTCTGCAGTCTTTCTCGCGCTAGAATTTGCATTCGATACAGTAGAGGAATGGGTTGGTGCCATTGCAGCTGATGATATAGTTTCTTTAGGTAAATGGACCATTGATTCCATTAAAGAAGGTGAATTTTCATTTACACTGAGCTCATGCACGCCCCGCAAAAGTGAAGATGCATTAAACTTTTCAGCACCTATGGACTGTGCAGATCCATGTTTAGAGTGAATCATCTCTTCACCTGCCAAAGGCACAAATACTTAGTCATTCAAATGAAGACTGAATGAGTAGATGGTGCAGAAAACTTTGAACACTACCTTCCTTTTCTTCATCCTCCACCTCAAAACTCAACAGAACTGAAGTTGAATTTGGTGGACATCCAACCGTGGGGTTTCCTCGCTTTTTAGCAACGGAAAGCAAGCTTTCACAAGGAGAAAGATTGAGCTTCTCATCCTCCGTTTCCGACGATATAGTTGAGTCACCTAGCTGATGAGTCTTTCCTGAAATTATTGAAAGTTAGTTGTCCTAGCAGTATAAAGTAAATAAGCATTAGGGGAGTCCACTCTCATACAGACACAAAAACAAGAATTACTTTTGCTTTCTCCAGGCTGGAAAACATCTTTCACAGTTGATGTCGCAGCTGAATGAGAAATAGACTGTGAATCCAAGCAAGTTTCAGTTTTGAAAATTTCACCTTTCAAGTCCGAGGACACAGCTTCAGGGTAACTAGTATGTAAGGATTTGCCTGAAATTGGGAAAGATGTCAATTTACTCTACAAAAGTATACTTTTTGATAGTCTTCCAACTGCATTAAAATGTCATAGTTAAGTTAATGACAAAACAAACATCTATTAACCTGAGAAAAGAATGCTTACATTTTGCTAACACCATATAAACAACCTTGGCAGCATTTTCTTCTGCCTGTTTCTTGCACTTTGCAGCATTCCCTTGAAACACTTCTCCTTCAAATTCTACACTTGAGAAGAATGTTAGATTGTGAGGCTTACCAATCCTGATTGTTTTATATTCAGGCAAGCAAAGTCCTTCATGTTGTGCCAGTTCTTGAAGGAAACTCTTGTAATTGCCGGTATTACTCTGGGCCAAAAAATGTATGGTGACTCATTAAACAGTATAGAAGACATGAAAATGGCACATGAATACATCACCAATTTTCAGTTTCCATGGCAATTTCTGAAATGAAAACTGAAAAAACTACTACATTTGGTCCATATTATCTGTCGTTTAAGGTTTTTTCACCCACCCCACTCCAAGAAAAGCATTTTAAGAGCCTTAATTATAATAGCGCTTTCATAAACTACTCTTGGTCTCTCTTATGAGTCTCACCCAAATTAACAATCCATTAGTTGGAGCAGCAACGGTGAATTTGAAAAAAAAGGGTTAATAAATGCTTCTTATTTCTCTGAAATGTCAAATATTTTGGAGCAAATTCAGTTTGCTAAAATGACAAATAACATGAACCGGAGGTAGCAGAAAAAAAACAGTCAGGTACTACTTAGCTAACAAAGGTTTTACCTTTTGAAAAGCAACTGTTACTAGTGTCATCAATGCATGCTGTGCAACAGCATGTTCTGCTTCCTCTGCAGTCTTGTATGCTCCAGGACTTTTGAACAATTCACCAGCCACTGTCACTGTTGCCTCAAAGTGAAGATCATTATGAAGATCACGAGATGAGCTCTTCCTTTTACTATGGTACACAGGTTCACCAAGTTTTTTTCTTTTTGTGTACATCTGCAGCTTCTTCTTGCACTGATAGTGAGAATCTTCTGTAATAAAGCAATAATTTGGATATTCAAAAGAGAAGCAGAATTACATGGAATAGAATAAAGTTACAGAGTACCTGCCAAAAATAAATTAATAGGGTTGGAAAAGGTACATCATACACTACATGGGGATAAACCCTTTTTTCTTTTTTTTACTGAAAAAAACTTTGCAAAGTACAACCTTTTGCTTTAAGTTATGTTGCTTGGACTCTCCTAAGATGTGGCCGGATGTGTGTCGGATTCTCCAAAATAGTGCATTGTTGGAGGATCCGATACGGGTGCGGCAGCATTTTGGAGAGTCCGCGCAACATAGGTGTTAAGTACCAAGTGAAATCTCATTTTTCTCAATGTACTTCAACTAGTTTACTTGGAAGACACAAAAACAAAAACCATGGTGCAACTAATCGTAGTAAAAGCTTTCCAGACACTATGATAGTATTAAAGGTAGAAGGTGCCACAATTAATGATAAAGCAGTAATTCTGTCCACAAAGTATTGAAATACTTCTTGTTTGTAACAAGGTTTTACAGCAAAAGGAAATTTTCTTTTCTGAAGGAGGACTCTTAGATGAATAAGGAGCAAAAGCAATGGTAATGACACAAAAAGATTTGAAGTGAGCTTTTATCAATGAAACATAAAACCATCTTAAGCTTTTCACCTTGCTTGATCTCAGAAGTGTTTAGGTTATCCTGCAGACTTTTGCATGATCGCTCGATTGTTGCTGGTCCACTATCTTTTATAGTTGGAGGTGAGCCACCTACTAATTAATAAAGAAAGCTGTTATTCACTTTAAAAATTTACAAAAGCACCTACTGCACGGACTGCTAGCAGCAAGGTTTTACAAGAGAAGAAACAATTTAAAAAAAAAAGAAAATTATAATGAAGGATTCTTAGATGAATAAGCAGCAAAATCAATGATAATGAAACCAAAATCTCCAAAAAATTAAATAAAAGTAAGTGCAATATTTATAGATGTAACATAAGATTGTCTAAAACTCTTCACCTTGCTCGATCTCAGAAGTAATTAGATGATCCCGCAGATTTTGACATGCTTCCTCAATTTTTGTTACTCCACTATCTTCCATAGCTGGAAGTGACTCACCTAATAATTAGTAGAGAAACATGTTATTCAATAAAATTAGCTTAAATAATAATGAAAAGCATAGGACATAAACTTCTTTCCAAAATACTTGACATATATAGCTTTCTGTATCAACAACTAAGAGAAATACAGGTCAGAGTCACAGTATACCCACAACCAATGACGTAATCAATCTTATATCAGTAAAATGCTGATGACTTCATAGTGCTGAAAGTTCATTTCAAGTGGACGTCCAGGTTAGAGTAAAAAAACATTATACTATATGTTTCAGAACAAGGACAAAACTGCTCTCCTAAAAGCATCCTATTCCACCGGTAGGACATGAACATAGTCATAAGCCTTGCAAAAAATGTGAGACCGTTTCACTCTGTACAGAAATAGTGCGCATTATGGCAAAAGGAAACGAGATTTTTAACTCAATTTTAAAACTTGAAATGAAGAAGGTAGCATCTTCAATGAATCTCTCATTTGGCATTTTAAGTCTAAGCCTTTAAATATTCGAACATTGTACAAGCATACAACTTTGCTGAGAGTTTAGAAAGCATCATCATTTTCTTGAAACTATTAACGAGAATGGGGAGCCTTGGCATAACTGGTAAAGTTGATGCCATATGACCTCACGGGTTCGAGCGGTGGAGACAGCCTCTTACAGAAATACAGGGTAGACTGCGTACAATAGACCCTTGTGGTCCGGCCCTTCCCTGGACCCCGCGCATATCTAGAGCTTAGTGCACCAGGCTGCCCCTTTATTAACAAGTGTCGATCAATCACGAATCAAGTCTTCTTTAATCACAAACTAATTGGGGTGGATTATATAATTTCTCTGTATCCATTCTGCTATCCTAATAAATTCAATATTGAAAAAGAGGATCAGACAAGATTTAAGTTAAAAATGAAATCTTTATCTTTACCCTACCTGTGCATATTAAGTTAAATATAGTAAAACATACAGAACTATATAGAGATATAATATCATGTACCAGAAGTAAAGTGAAGGAAAGCAAACTTAGCAGCTTCATTGTGGGCTTCTTTAGATGATTTGTAGAAAGTTGGAGAGTCAAAGTTGATGCCATCCACAACCACAGAAGCTCTGAATTGTGGGTTGTGCTCTGCTCCATCTTTCATACAACAGTATTTAGGAAGTCCCCATTTCTTGTTTTGACACAATTCTTGCAGCTTCGACTTATACATTTCTTTTTTCTGTTTCTGCTATACATTTTTGCTTCAACTTCCATATATAATGTACAAAGACAAATGTCACAGAATTTCCTCAATGGTTCATGCATAGAGTATTTGGAATCTTGAAAACCAGCCCCCCCCCCCCCCCCCCCCCCCCCCCCCCTCCCCCCAAACTCACACAAAAGTCCCCCTGCCCTTAAAAGTCGGGGAAGAGGATCATGTTTCAGTACTATCGCAAAGCTGAGTTGGTGTATGTACGGATGCATTGTGCTTTTAGCATTTGGCGATATCTCCATTTTTAAGTTTGAACTTGGGTTAATTTGTTTTAGACACATATTCAATATTTCTATTATATAGAAAAGGTAACTGAGGTCGACCAAGGGCATAAATGGAATTTTGCTTTGCCATAAAGTTTTGTATTCCATTCGACACACTAAAATTGGTGTAGAACCATCTCCTCTTCCATCTCTTCTATTCCAACAAAGCAGAGAAGTACCACTTTCAGATCTTCAAAAACTTTCAAGAGTACTTTTATCTCTCTTCATTTTTTCTTCGATCTCTTGCAATTTCAGGTATGATTGTCTCTCAATTATTTCTCTATTTTTTTCTTTACCTTTTCGATATCTCTTAGAAATTTTCTATTTCATGGGTAAATGTTTGGTTGTTGTTGTTGTTCTATTTTGATTTTCTTTGATTTGTAATGCTTAGCTTACTCTCTGCTTCATCAAGACTAATTAAAAAAAAAAAACTAAGAGGTAGGTGACTGTGCAAAGTAATTGGGTCTTTTCATAAATGAGCGGTGTGTTTATCCACAACTTTGATATCTGCTTTTTAAGGCTTTTGAAGGAGGGGCAGTGCCGCAGTGAAATTGGAAAACAATTCTGTCTGATTACCCTTCTGGATTTGTAGCATCTCTTCAGTAATTTCTCTCTCTCAGTAAGTGTCGTAATTGCCTTTTTCCTTCAATTGTTGAACAAGTATTATTCTTTGATTCATTGATTCCTCTTTGACTCGCTGTTACATATTTGAATAATTATAACAAGTAGATAAAAATGGGATTAGAAGTCCACTTTTACATGGCTATACGCTACTCTTGGAGTGATAATACTAGGTGAATTTATGAAGCTCTCATAAATATAGAACTAAGTTCTCTCACATGATTCTTGTGGTGGTGTCAAATTTTCTGGAGATTTGACTAATCAACTTAGGTACACTATGTTTCATCTAACTCTTTTGTTATATAAGTCTAAAAATGGAGATTAGTTTAGGGGAGAAACTACATTAATTCAAAAATGGGCTAATTAGGAAGAGTCCATCACGTGTTTGATTATATAATCAAAACAAAAATCCTTATATAACATGATTAAAGTAGGAGAGTTTCATATCCCTGTGATTGTCATTAGCCTTACTGAGTTCAACTAGCATTATTAAGTAGATATCTTTTTTTAACTCCTTCAGACCAATGGACTCATCCATTGCAGCTCAACGGATTCTTTCTTTCTTTCTTTCTTTCTTTTGGGGTTAGGGGTGTACTTATTATTTTTATTTGTGTGTAGCTGCGTATTGACTTTGCCAGTATGAGCAGGAAACAAAGGTTTTGAAACCTTCAATAAGGAATCTATTTCATTATCCGATTCTGTAGCTATTGATATTTTATAGAGATTTTCAGGAAATTCTTTTTTTCCATCGACTTCCTGTCATTTCTGTTTGTGGTCAAAATGATGGTATTATAAGCATATGTTTTGGTATTGATATTATAGTTTTTTCTGTTGGACATTTATGGAGTCTTAGTTGTTTTGCCGAGTAACAAGTACTACATACAAAATTTAGGCTATTTCGGGCGACAAATTATTTTGTTGATACTGCCAAACATGTGAAGACAGACTATTGTCTTCTGATTAATATGAGCGAAGAATTATTTGCCAGGCAACAGTCAAACATGCAAGGATATATTGTTGTCTTCTGATGTACAAGTATGCCACCTTGAAATATTCTTGTAATGTACAAGCTTTAGTGATGTTGCCATGTTAAGAGCTTATATTACCGATCATGATGAATATCAAAGCTCATAGTAATAAAGATAAATGCATATGTGTAATTGTATACTATTTAATATAAAGCTGACCACGCAAATAGGAGTCCTTAAGAAATTGTTATGGGTGCTTTCTTGAAGTTTTAAAAAAGATGATTATTTTTGCTGTTACAACTCATGTAGTATCATAAAAATTGACAAGGTTAATTACTTTTTCAGAAACAACTCATTTGGCAAGAGAGGTTCATAGTCCAGTTACACATTCAAACATATGATTATGCAAAAGGCGTTTGAGCTATAAGGATATACAAAAATCTGTGCTTCAAAGTACAAGGCCTACAAGCAATAGAAAATGCAGTGATAAACTTCCTGTTAATTTTGTAATGGAGCCAGAAACATAATGCTAAAAAGGAGATAACAAGAAATTCACATTGGTTTTGATATGTTCACATGTTTTAGTCTCTCTTTTTTTTATATATGGTTTGATAATTAGTCATTCGCATCTTAAAGTTCTAGCATAAATTTTTTCAATGATTGCTAGAGTAGGAATGTCTAAGATTCGAAACTTTTGGTAATTTTATTAGAAAACTTTGAGATTAATGAACCTTTATATTATTTTGTATGAATCTATTTTGATAAATATGGATTAGTGGATTCATTTATTATTTAGAGATTACACTTGGCAATTGTGAGGAAGATGAAAGTGTTTATCTACCCTACTGTCTTTTATTCTTAATTTGTTGCATTGGTAGTGAAATTTTTTTGTTGGTCTTCTGGTCCTTAATATTAGTAATGGAGGTATTAACTGCTTTAGGTTAGTCAGATCAAAGAATAATTTTATTAAGTTGCTCTATATTTAGTATAGGAGTGGACATAGATTCCTTCTTTTATCGTCTTCTTGAGCTAAGCATTATTAGATTATATCAATGAAAAGAGCCTTTAAAGAGAAAGATGAACTTCAACCAATTTAAGTTCATACTTCGTTGTCATCACATTATGTCCTCTCACCTATACGTAGAAGTTACAGGGTCAACTGAACTCATAGCTTTTTGCTCATATCATGTATTTTCGCCCAAAAAATTTATTAAATATGTATGAATAATAAATTTTGTACCTATTAAATTAGATGAGATGCGCTAGAATGGTAAATCAGAACCAATAAAGTTTAAATCCTAAATCAAAAATCTGCCATAGAGCATCTTTTGTTTTATGGAGTTGTTGAATTGCTAGACTTTCTTTAAGTTATAGGTATATATTTGCATGTGTCACTTCAACTAGCTAAAATTTATTATACCGAGGCGATAATCTCATTCACTTTGTATCTTTTCAATGATTTTAAAAAAGTAAACCTTGGATACTAAACAAGAGCATATTAATGGTTTTTTTTCTAATTTATTTATATAGAAAAGGTAACTGAGGTCGACCAAGGGCATAAATGGAATTTTGCTTTGCCATAAAGTTTTGTATTCCATTCGACACACTAAAATTGGTGTAGAACCATCTCCTCTTCCATCTCTTCTATTCCAACAAAGCAGAGAAGTACCACTTTCAGATCTTCAAAAACTTTCAAGAGTACTTTTATCTCTCTTCATTTTTTCTTCGATCTCTTGCAATTTCAGGTATGATTGTCTCTCAATTATTTCTCTATTTTTTTCTTTACCTTTTCGATATCTCTTAGAAATTTTCTATTTCATGGGTAAATGTTTGGTTGTTGTTGTTGTTCTATTTTGATTTTCTTTGATTTGTAATGCTTAGCTTACTCTCTGCTTCATCAAGACTAATTAAAAAAAAAAAACTAAGAGGTAGGTGACTGTGCAAAGTAATTGGGTCTTTTCATAAATGAGCGGTGTGTTTATCCACAACTTTGATATCTGCTTTTTAAGGCTTTTGAAGGAGGGGCAGTGCCGCAGTGAAATTGGAAAACAATTCTGTCTGATTACCCTTCTGGATTTGTAGCATCTCTTCAGTAATTTCTCTCTCTCAGTAAGTGTCGTAATTGCCTTTTTCCTTCAATTGTTGAACAAGTATTATTCTTTGATTCATTGATTCCTCTTTGACTCGCTGTTACATATTTGAATAATTATAACAAGTAGATAAAAATGGGATTAGAAGTCCACTTTTACATGGCTATACGCTACTCTTGGAGTGATAATACTAGGTGAATTTATGAAGCTCTCATAAATATAGAACTAAGTTCTCTCACATGATTCTTGTGGTGGTGTCAAATTTTCTGGAGATTTGACTAATCAACTTAGGTACACTATGTTTCATCTAACTCTTTTGTTATATAAGTCTAAAAATGGAGATTAGTTTAGGGGAGAAACTACATTAATTCAAAAATGGGCTAATTAGGAAGAGTCCATCACGTGTTTGATTATATAATCAAAACAAAAATCCTTATATAACATGATTAAAGTAGGAGAGTTTCATATCCCTGTGATTGTCATTAGCCTTACTGAGTTCAACTAGCATTATTAAGTAGATATCTTTTTTTAACTCCTTCAGACCAATGGACTCATCCATTGCAGCTCAACGGATTCTTTCTTTCTTTCTTTCTTTCTTTTGGGGTTAGGGGTGTACTTATTATTTTTATTTGTGTGTAGCTGCGTATTGACTTTGCCAGTATGAGCAGGAAACAAAGGTTTTGAAACCTTCAATAAGGAATCTATTTCATTATCCGATTCTGTAGCTATTGATATTTTATAGAGATTTTCAGGAAATTCTTTTTTTCCATCGACTTCCTGTCATTTCTGTTTGTGGTCAAAATGATGGTATTATAAGCATATGTTTTGGTATTGATATTATAGTTTTTTCTGTTGGACATTTATGGAGTCTTAGTTGTTTTGCCGAGTAACAAGTACTACATACAAAATTTAGGCTATTTCGGGCGACAAATTATTTTGTTGATACTGCCAAACATGTGAAGACAGACTATTGTCTTCTGATTAATATGAGCGAAGAATTATTTGCCAGGCAACAGTCAAACATGCAAGGATATATTGTTGTCTTCTGATGTACAAGTATGCCACCTTGAAATATTCTTGTAATGTACAAGCTTTAGTGATGTTGCCATGTTAAGAGCTTATATTACCGATCATGATGAATATCAAAGCTCATAGTAATAAAGATAAATGCATATGTGTAATTGTATACTATTTAATATAAAGCTGACCACGCAAATAGGAGTCCTTAAGAAATTGTTATGGGTGCTTTCTTGAAGTTTTAAAAAAGATGATTATTTTTGCTGTTACAACTCATGTAGTATCATAAAAATTGACAAGGTTAATTACTTTTTCAGAAACAACTCATTTGGCAAGAGAGGTTCATAGTCCAGTTACACATTCAAACATATGATTATGCAAAAGGCGTTTGAGCTATAAGGATATACAAAAATCTGTGCTTCAAAGTACAAGGCCTACAAGCAATAGAAAATGCAGTGATAAACTTCCTGTTAATTTTGTAATGGAGCCAGAAACATAATGCTAAAAAGGAGATAACAAGAAATTCACATTGGTTTTGATATGTTCACATGTTTTAGTCTCTCTTTTTTTTATATATGGTTTGATAATTAGTCATTCGCATCTTAAAGTTCTAGCATAAATTTTTTCAATGATTGCTAGAGTAGGAATGTCTAAGATTCGAAACTTTTGGTAATTTTATTAGAAAACTTTGAGATTAATGAACCTTTATATTATTTTGTATGAATCTATTTTGATAAATATGGATTAGTGGATTCATTTATTATTTAGAGATTACACTTGGCAATTGTGAGGAAGATGAAAGTGTTTATCTACCCTACTGTCTTTTATTCTTAATTTGTTGCATTGGTAGTGAAATTTTTTTGTTGGTCTTCTGGTCCTTAATATTAGTAATGGAGGTATTAACTGCTTTAGGTTAGTCAGATCAAAGAATAATTTTATTAAGTTGCTCTATATTTAGTATAGGAGTGGACATAGATTCCTTCTTTTATCGTCTTCTTGAGCTAAGCATTATTAGATTATATCAATGAAAAGAGCCTTTAAAGAGAAAGATGAACTTCAACCAATTTAAGTTCATACTTCGTTGTCATCACATTATGTCCTCTCACCTATACGTAGAAGTTACAGGGTCAACTGAACTCATAGCTTTTTGCTCATATCATGTATTTTCGCCCAAAAAATTTATTAAATATGTATGAATAATAAATTTTGTACCTATTAAATTAGATGAGATGCGCTAGAATGGTAAATCAGAACCAATAAAGTTTAAATCCTAAATCAAAAATCTGCCATAGAGCATCTTTTGTTTTATGGAGTTGTTGAATTGCTAGACTTTCTTTAAGTTATAGGTATATATTTGCATGTGTCACTTCAACTAGCTAAAATTTATTATACCGAGGCGATAATCTCATTCACTTTGTATCTTTTCAATGATTTTAAAAAAGTAAACCTTGGATACTAAACAAGAGCATAAGCTATGTCTCAAAGCTTGATAATGTATTGTAATGGTTTTTTTTTCTAATTTATTTATCAGAAAGTAGTAGCACATTTTAAACTTGAAGTTGGATATTGATTTAAAAGAGAAAGCATCTTCAACATTAATCTATTAGAGTGCGCTGCACCGAAAAACTCAAGCAAACATGTTGGTGAAAATATATACTTAAGATGCTACATGTGCCTAGAGGAAGCTGAAGCCATCGCACAATGAAGTAATTAGATATTTGTCGAGCAAACAGTATATTTATCTTGCTTCTCAACTATAATGCACATTTTTAGGATTATTTAAACACAAGTGGTTGAGGCCTGATATCCTAAAAGAAGCTATCATAAGTTGGATGGACGAGCAAAGTAAAAGATGTGTAGAATACAATTTCAGCTTGCACTTTTTAGGTGGGAAGCAGGTCGGGGTCATCATGCTTGCTTACCAAGGGTAATTTGGTCATTTCAGATGCCAAGATAGGGGCGTTTAAGTCTTTTCATTACCTTTTTGAGTTCTGCGATATTTCCAAGGGCTTTCGTATGCTATACACGTAGCCTAAAATTTGCTGAGCGCCATGACCTGCAAGAGTCTTTTCATTGTTTCATCTGCCTCACTCTACTCAATTGTCTTTCACATGTATGCATTTTTATTTCCCCTTTACTTCTCGATTTCTCTCTAGGAATTCTCCTTTTGGCATATGCAGATAGTTTATCCATCTTTGTGCAAGTTTCTTTGTTTACGGCACTTCTTCTACCGCTAATCTAAATTTTTATTGTTAAATGTTCGTTTGCTGCTATTTTGCATAATTGTTGCTAGAATTGTTATATACATATCAGTAAATATTCCCGATATCCATATTTACTACATGTTTATGACGAAATATGTTTGTTTTATGCTGTTTTCAATAATTGTTCCTCATTTGCACATTTACTATGTTTTTTTTTATGAAATTTTTCTTTTGCTGCCAAATAATCAGTTCAGGATTAAACAGTCCTATCAAAATTTTGTTGTTTCAATATTCCTTCGAAGATTGGATCACTTTATTTATATTATTTTTTCATGCAGATTAACCTATCTAAAGATGCAATTTTTAAATGGGAGACAACACGGAGAGAGGGATGACGAGCTGATCTGTGATTACCGCCAATATATGTCTGGTATGATTGCTTTACCAGCTTGAGTTCCAATCTCTATGATTTTTCCTTTTTCATAGAGTGATTATGAATAATAATTATAATAATTATCATTGAAGTGGCCTATGCACCCAAGGATATGATATGCCTGACTCATCTCTTCCTTTAACATTGCTTATATTATATATTCATTGGCTTTATTTTCATGTAGTATGGCCGATTGACGACATATTTGATACATCAGTTGGCCAGACTATTAACTTTTGTGTCACTCTTTCATATGCTCTCAAAAATCCGTAAGTTATTAATCTTAATTAAAGAATTTTAAGCGTCGGAACTTAAAGTACTTAATAAAAAAATCTTGCGCGCTGATTGTGACTAATACATGGCATAAATCTGCTTTAGTTTGAGAATGTTACAATACTTTTGTCAATCTATCTGTATCTAAAATATTTCTTATCCCTTATTCTCTCTCTCGAACATGTCCACTTGTAAATACAAATCTGGTATTCCTATAAATATTCGTCTAGCTTTGATTTGCTAAGCCCGAAGGTGAACATAAGAAAATATATTTGGAGATATAAATGATCAACGAAAATCCGTGATTAGTTAAAAAGAAAAAGCTTTGGATTTAAACTTTTAGTTATTCTTAATGGTTGTAAAGCTAATTACTGAACATGGAACTTGGAGACTTCGTTTTTGTTGGATTCAAGAGTTATATTCTTACTCCCTTACTTGGATTAGCGAAAATAATAAAATAATTTCAAATATTCTCAAACATTAATTCTAACTGAATCTGCTTTTTTTCTTCTGTTGGGTACAATTGCACATATATTTTATAAGAAAAGTACGAGTATGATCATTATGACATTTTATAAGAAAAAGATTAAGAAGCAGATTACTTCTGCTGGCCAAATACGTTCACTTTAATAACTTCAGATGCCTTTTGGAAATAAACTTCTATGGTCAGAGCAAGTTTGCCAGTAAAATTGTGTCCCTATAAAACTCAGCATAGTAAATCTCTCTCTCCTAATCAAGAAACATATTTATAAGTTAAACTATTAGCTATGAAAATGTTTCATATAGAAAAGAAAATATAGTGCTTACATAAATTTTATATAAAATATATGAAATATATTTTGACTGCACTCCTAAATTTTTTTTTTGGGGGGGGGGGGGGAGGTGGTAATCATTGTGAGATAACATATAAAGGAAAAGTGATTACTCAAATTTTGGATGACAAAAGTAGAAATTGTTGCCAAAAATATTGTTTTTGCAGAAAAGGTTCCAAATATAGAATCTTTTAGTGTATATTTAGGTGTCAAATCTTTAGCTACTAGCATAATATGGAAAAAAGTATTTTTGTGCCTTTCTCGTGTACTATCTAACTTATCAGAAATATAAAAAAAAAATTCATGTACTATCTAACTTATCAGAAATCTGAAAAAGGGCGATGAATCACCTACTCAATATTATACTTCAAAATTTTAATTTGTCACAAATAATGAGATCTGTATCCTATGTAATTTAAAAAAAAAAATTCAAATTATGCATGAAAATTAAGTATGTGTAAGAGGAAAAGTTCACATAATTTTTTTTTTTTTTTTTGCCTTTTCTTCTGCTCTTGAGAGAAAAGGCTCTAGGAACTACTTAAGTGCGTCTAAGGAAAAAGTAGTTCCTATAAATGGCTATATGACATACTCTAACTTGATCCTTTCTGTCTTTTTCTTTATACAAATACATTTCTCTAAGTCTGGATAAATTTTAATTTTTCATTCTCGGATGTGCATTTATTATTAGCAATCTTGGATGTTATGTTAATCTTGGATTGAACACAGTGCACTTGCTTATGTCTCAATATAGTCCCTCTGAGGGGTTGTTACTATACATGTTGGCCTATGATTGAATATAAAATCTAATTTCAAAGAATATCACATTTGCTATTGCGAGAATAATTTCTACCATTTCATTCAACTCAATTGTACTCATTAAGTTAGCTTTTTGAAATTGATAATTTTATTCTTGGTATTGAATGTGAAGTTGTTATTTCATAAAAAAATATATCTTTAATTCGTTATTAAGTGATAAGTCATAGTGAGATACAAGCAGGTTTAGATGTTGGTAAAATCTGCTCTTTTAAGTAACTAGATGGCTTTTCACTTATTTCATTAAAAAAAAAAGATTAACTGGATGAGCTTATATCATTTTCTATAGTGATGAGAAATGAGTCAAAAGTCAGGTTGCTGGCAAATATTTTACTAGAAGTAGTGTAGTTAAGAAGCTTGGCACCAAGTAGATTTTGTAAAAAAATAGTATATGAATTTTCTTAAAATAACATACTGCCAATCAGTTTGAGATACACTTCTTATTGAAAATATTACATATTTAATTAGACTGTTCTGAAAGCTTATTACAGAGGCGAGAAAGGCTTGGAATGCTTGACAAGTTGACATAAGTGGCAAGGCCCTATATAGATCCAGCAGCTGCAACAACTGATACAATTAGCAAGTCCAACTTAGTATTTTCAGCTATACCCATATGAAAGAATACTTTGGTATCTTTTTCTGGCCAATTGCATCTCTTTTTGAAAGTAGACAGTTAATGGAAAGAACGATGCTGCCACCATCAAACCCAAGAAGTCATTGAAGAATAAGAATGTCATCGCAATCACGGCTGTCACCACAACATATGTTGGTCTGGAATGCTGCTCCAGACCAGCCTGAATATGTTGACGTTGTATACGCTACACCATGAAACTTCCACAATATGCTTAGAGGTGACAAATTGCTGTCTAACCATTGTTGGCTGGAAAGCCCCCACAAACCCATATATAGGTTGACAGAAAACCTAAGTCGCAATAATTCATTTTGTATTGTTAGACTGTTATTTGCATATTAAGTAGATTGACCAGGTATTGAGAATGTGTTACATGAGTTTCATCGGGTAAGCTCAGATATGTGGATGCCAATGCAAATATATTTGTGCAAATATCTGAGTTATACGGCTAAATCTGCCCTCACATCCAATATCTTGATCATTATATATCCTTTCGTTTGGTCGGGTTGTATATGCATTATTCTTCAAGGAATAATATTAACAGGAAGAATTATCTGTACATTTGGTTAATGCATGATACATATTACTACCAAAAAATAACCAAAGTATCACATTTCATATTGAAGCGGAATTTTAACAGAAAATGGGACTAGAGCTTTAGTCATAAACATAAGTACTCAGGTTAATTTTTATTGAGCTTATAATTTCAATCATTCTAACCGTACTTTCTTATGCTTTCGTAGTTCGTTTGAACTCTTCTTACATGTCACTAATTATTAAATATTTAATACGAATATATTGAATTGGGAATCAACTAACGACTTATTTGTTCAAGACACAATGAAGATGACACAATGAAGATGTTAAATTTTAGCGGTTGAAAGTTTTATGTGAAATGTTTTTGTTTTAGCTTTGACGATAAAGAACTTGCATTTGAGATGAGAAAATATCGCAAGTTGTGGTGAATTATAGTAACTAAATGTACCTTGCATCATATCATATCAATATGTAGATATTTTATAAAGATAGTTCATATGTAAATAGGTTACTGTCATGCCTTTTTTTGCAAGCATATATTATCCCAAAATTGATTATTGTACAACTTGAACAATTGTGTTCCTAAAGAAATTTAATTAGTATGAAACCATCAGTATGCAATGCTATGTACATTTGATTCGATATTATTTGATTTTTTGGTCTCTTCTTTCTTTATTCTGCAAAAATTCATGTCAGCATAAAGGTGGCCAAAGGTTTATTAATTCTCCTATTTAAGCAATAAAAATGAGAATATTATTACTCCAGTTTTGTTTTTAACAATATTGGGCCCGCAATGCGGGCCAGAAGCCATCTAGTATTCACTATATTCTAACAGCATTATAGCGTTGGTTAAAAAAACTGAAATTTAAAAAAAAAATATTTTTTGGAGGGAGGAGGTGGGGTGAGTGGGCATGGGGTGGAGGTTGGGTGGGTATGATGTGGGTTGGTGAGGGTCGGGAATAGGGTGAAAGTTGAAAAACAATTTTGGAAAATGTTTTACCTCCCTTGATAATGAAAATATTTTCCTCTTTTTCTAAAATATTTTAACTAACCAAAATGATTCACCGGTACATTGAAAATATTTTCATGCACTGATAAATACATGAAAATTAAGGGTGTGCTTGGTATAATAGAAAATGTTTTCTTGGATAACAAGTAATAATCTAATTCATTTTTGGGTGTTTAGTACGCAAATTAAGGAAAATAACATCTCACGAGTATTCATAAATAATTTAGATATAGTAAACATGAAGCCATAAACTTTCGAACCAACAACCTTTCGAACCCACAAATTTCATAAACTTTCGAAACCGCAAACTTTCGAACCCGTAAACTTTTTAATTTCTAAACTCTTGAACTTCAAAACACATAAACCTTCGAACTCATAACTTTGGAACTTGTAATTTCGAACCTGTAAACCGAAAGACGAAAAAACTAAAACTAAAAAATATAAAAAAATATTTTTTTTCGAGGAGGGGGGGAGGGGAGTGCAGAAAAACAAAATACAAAAATTTTAAATTACAAAAAAAAAGATAATAATAATTTTTTTTTGGTGGGGGGGAGAGGGGAGGTAACAGGGTGGTTGGTGACGAAAAAAAACTAAAATTAAAAAAAAATCTTTTTTGGAGAGAAGGAGTGGGGTGGATAGGCATGGGGTGGAGGTTGGGTGGGTGGTGTGGGGTAGGTTGGTGAGGGTGGGGAATAGGATGAAGATTGAGAAGAAGTTTTGGATCCATTCTCTTGATAAGAAAAATATTTCTCCTAATTGTAGGAAAATGAGTTCATGAAAAAAAAAATTCTAAATCATTTAAGCCACTAAAATATGGAAAAACTGAAAAATATTTCCTTTATACCAAACACACCCCAAATAATAATTTTATTGGAGACTATATATTTCAAGATAACAAAGCATGAAAATACACAAGAAACAAACAAGACGCAGATACATACATTAAAAATTATACGGAAAATGGTCAAAATTATTCTTATCGTTTACTTGTTTATAAATATCCTCCATCCAACTATCCGTTCAAAAAAATACATTTCATCCATCTACTAGTTCAAAAAAATATACGAAGTTAATTCTATTTAAAAAAAATACCCCCGCGACTAACGGCAGAATTGATAAAGGGTATTTATAGACCATTTAGCAAATGATAAGGATGATGTCTTTCATTTAATGATGTGACAATTTTTAATTGGGCCATGTGGCAATTTTTGACCGGAACAACAAATAGATATTATTTCAACTCATTTACCTTATCCAACCCATTTACAAAAATGGGTAGTATCTATCACACCTATTCTCACTCATCTAAACTCTCCATTTTTTCTTCTCAATTGGGACACTGCACATATACAATAAAAATTAATTAAAGAACAAATAAAACCTAAAATCAAATAACCCAAAATTCAAACCAGATCCTGGAATTTCTCCAATCAAACTCAACATAAGTATTGAAACTCTTAAATGGAAAATCAACATATATATTTGGGTTGTTAAGTAAGAAGACAATGATTAAAACAAAATCAAAATGTGAAAAAAAAGTTGAGCCCAAATGCTAAAATTGTCCAAATATATCAATCAAATCTAGGAGAAATATTGAAACTTCAAAAGGGTCAAGTAATGAAAATATTTGGATTGTTTATAAGAAGATAAAAGAGCCACAAAATAATAGAGAAAAAATAACTATATATAATTAATACAAGCACACAAGAAAAATGAAACTAAGGTGCTAAAATGCTTGAAATTATCACACTCTAGGATAAATATTGAATCTATAAAGGTAAAAAAAAAATCATCACGGCACAAAATGAAAGATTCATTCCTATCGTTTGCTAAATGGTTTATAAATACCCTCCGTGCATCTATCCATTCAAAACTACACACTCCATCAGTTTTACCGTTAGTCGCGAGAGCATTTTTATTAATAGAATTAACTTAGTGTATTTTTTTGAATTAATAGGTGGACGGGGGAGTATTTATAAACCATTTAGCAAACAATAGGGATAATTTTGGTCCTTTTCCGGGAGGGGGGTGCAGAAAAATAAAAATATAGAAATTTAAAATAACAAAAAAATTATAATAATAATTTTTTTTTTTGGGGGGAGGGGAAGGGGGGTATCAGGGTGGGTGGTGATGAAAAAAAACTGAAATTTAAAAAAAAAATTGGAGAGAGGGGTGGGGATGGATAGACGTGGGGCGGAGGTTGGGTGGGTGGTGTGGGGTGGGTTAGTGAGGGTGGAGAATAGGGTGAAGATTGAGAAAAAGTTTTGGAAAATGTTTTCCATTCTCTTGATAAGAAACATTTTCCCCAATTGAAGGAAAATGAATTCATGAAAAAAAATCTTTTCTAAATCATTTAAGCCACTAAAATATGGGAAAAATAAAAACCTTCCTACCAAACACACATAAATAATAATTTGATTGAAGACTATATATTTCAAGATAACAGGGCATGAAAACACACAAGAAACAAACAAGACGCAGATACGTACCTTAAAAATTAAAAGCACGAGATTTAACTTAAATTAAGCAGCATGATACCATACAAGCATAAATCCTTTTGAAAGTACAACTTACTTAAAAGGAAATGATATTTTTTCGTTAACAACTATGTCTATTCACAATTTTCAATCATGCAACCTACAAATATATACAAGGGGAACAAAGATGTTTGATTAAGCCTAAATAGCCTGTAAATATCTTCAACTTCACTAGCTGTTAGAGTTGTTTATACATACTATCATATGAATATATAGACCAATCCAATAGAGCACAAAACGAATCCAACATAAGGACGCACACATACTCATCATCTACTAGTGTCTAGTGACTCGTAGAGATAACAAATAGTCATAGTGAAGGATTTTTACCTTTGAAGCGCGAAACAAAGTAGAGAAAGCTCACAAGTAAGGTTTGCTCAGTTGGTAAGCACCTTCACCTATGACCGTTAGATCCTGGGTTCAAGTCATACTAGAGTGGAAGTGTGAAAATACTATTGATCCTACTAATTTGAAGGGATAAAAACAAAACACGGAAAAAAAAAGTAGAGAAAGCTAAGAATACAAACACAAAAAACAAAGAAAAAAGTAGAGAAAGCTAAGAATACAAACCGAAGAGCTTTCTTTTAGAAGGGGTTCCGCGACCTTTCTCGGACTGATTGTTTGTTGCGTTTTGATTTATTTAATAAAAAGTGATGTGAATGGATAATGGAGGGAAAAAAAATAGAGGAAAATAAAATTTTGAATTGGTTCATTTTTCTAAGGAACTTTGTCCCTAGTTGGATAGGAAGAGAAAAAATTTTATGCTTATATATATAGATTACTTCATCTAGCTCTTAAAAAGTTGAGAAGAGAGCAAGCATTGCGTCGTCGTCATCGTTGTTCGCTCGGCTCAACTTTAGATTGGTTGATTGATCGATTAAATTATTGGACTAAATTTATTTTCCTTTTATGTTATTTAATTTGTTCTGACGATATTTTTGCGCGAAAATTTAATTTGAATTTTCGGGGCATTATTTTTCCAACGGTCAAATTCGTGACCAAACAATCCATTTAATAAAAATTTAAATAGTTTCTGCCGAATAGACACCTTATCAAAAGAACAAGCGTCTTTATACCCGTTTGGACTCAACTTCGTTGGCTAGAAATAGAGATGATTAGTCTTTTTTCACCATAAAAAATTTATAAACTCTCCCCTCCCTCTTCTGCATTTCAGTATGGATTTCAAAGCAAAACGTAAGCATCTAATGTGATTTTCTCTGTCATTTGAGTTCAAAGTTCTGTGATTTGTAGTGTCACTATCACAGTATAGTTATTTCGTTCTATCCTGGAAAGAAATAACCGAAACCTTGGGCAACTGTGAGGGGATTAAATTCCTTAAGGATACACAAGTAACTTGTGGGCCCGAAATATCCTATTTTTTTTCCCTATTTTCTTTGAATACAATATTCTAACAAACTTAAGGAATTTACTTATGTTTATGTGTTCATCTTACTTTCTGGTTTGGGAGACTATAATCCTTGTAATTTTTTACTCCTAGTTTGGAGATTAAAATATTCGAATTTTCAACTCTAGTTTGAGATAAAAGTCTTTGTGACTTTCTACTCAATCTGAGATTAAAATCTTTGTGATTTTCTACTCGATTGTGTGTATACGGTTTGAATATTTAAAAACTTCAATGACTTACTAATCTGATTGTGCCAATTTTTTTTTACAGAAAAATAACAACTAATACGGAACAACAAAAATGGTTCTATTGTGACTACTACGGCTACAATGGCTACTGTGTCTTCAAGTCGCACAATGTGTGCACCGGCGATGGCATTGACAGAAAATACCCAAAAATATTTCCTATGTGGACTTCAATCGCTGGGAGTAGAAAATGTCTTCTACCTGACCAATGTTAGTTTATAACGCTTTATTAGCGAGGACGTTCTAGTCTTGGTAGAAAAACTTTGGATAATAAGCTGTTTGTGGTCACGATGGCATGGAACCCTTCTGACTTCTTGTGCAAAACTTATATTTTGAGTTGTTTAGAAGATCACTTGTACAACAGTTATAGTATCATGAAAATATTGAAAGAGTTGTTGAACGCTCTTGAAAATAAGTACAAGATGGAAGATGTTGGACTTAAAAGGCTTGTTGACACAAAGTTTTTGGATTTTAAAATGGTTGAAAACAAGTCTATCTTAACTCAAGTCCAAGATCTACAAGTCATTTTTCATGACCTCCTCGCTGAAGGTATAAGTCGATTCAATAATTTTTATTAAATATGTTAATTATATTACTCATTATAAATTTATGTTTGTGGGTATGGTTTTAAACGAAGCGTTCAAGTTATGGCATTTATTAAAAAGCTGCCTCCAATGTGGAAGGACCATAAAAACTACTTGAAACATAATTGTAAGGAAATGACGCTTGAAGACCTTATTGTTCATCTAAGGTTGGAGGACAATAAGGCTTCAGAAAAAGAAAAAAGGTTAGATATATTTCTATGGGAAGATGAGTGATGCGCTATATTGTGTGGTTATATCTTGTGAATATATTTATGATATTTTGCAGGTGGTTGAGATCGATATAGTGTGTATATGTGAGAATCAGATCTTAGAAGGCGTCCTGGATGTGAATGTATGAAGGCGGTTGATTTGAAAGATGAGGATGAAGGTTTAAAAGTCAAACTTGAAGATTCAAGGATGAAATATGAAGATTTGAATATGGGAAGATGAGATATGAGGATATGAAGAACAATGCATGAAGATTTGAAGGGGATAAGAGCAAGTAAAAAGTTTCGGGGTAAATTAAGAAGCTCTGGAATCAAATGAAAGAGCTGAAGCTTTTATAGGACAGAGGTAATTAATGCGCGATGTTCACATTCGAGGATGATCAATTGATGGCTCACATGTGTCCGAAGTCAAAACGACGTGACTGATGGGACGTTTCACTAACCCATCAACGCGATTGCAGTGTATGGAGAAAGGAGCCGAGATCAATTAATCACTTCTCGTCGCTTTGATAAATTTGCTCTCTGAAAAGTGAGGGGGATATCTGTGTACGGGGTAAAATCGGCAATAATGTTACCCCGTCTTCCCGATAAAGAAATGAGAAGGAAACATGATTTGATGTAACCTTGAGTAAGGATGACGGGTTCCTCGTTTCGGAAATCGGAGAAGACGGGCTGCGTACCTAGGATCGGGCATGGCTGAACATCGGATCCGGGCAAAGTGAAGTTCTGGAACTAAGGAAAAAGAGAAATTGTTAAGCACGATGAGTAGGGAGCCGTAATATCTGCCCTCAACCAAATATTACGGCACAAATCTCGTCCGATAACAATGGAAGTTCACCATTGACCAACAAAGAAGAATTAACCTTATTTAGACTTATACTATGATTGAAATTCTCCTACTATATAAAGGGGAGAACTTATATATTTTAAACCATTTTGGATCGCATAAGAAGGCAAGAAAGTTCATTTTTGTCTTCTAACTTCAAAAGTGTTCTTCAATTCCCCTTTTCTTTATTTGCAACCGAGCCCGTATTGAGGGCTCGATCGGAGCCAGTCCCAATGTTCAATTTAAAGCCAGATTTAATTATTCCATTGCGTTTGTTTTTTTATCGTTTTATTACTCTTTAATATAATTATTCGTTGTTCTTATATTATTCGTGTTAAATTAAATCATGTGCCCTTTAAACGGCGAACAAATTTAATTGTTACTTATTTCTAAGGGTAAAAATATATATAGTAGAATTTTTTATAAAAATAGAATTTTGGACAAAATTACTGGGGTTTATCAAATTCATCTTTAGAATTCTAGCTCTGCCCGTGGGGTGAGAGATCATATAATCGCGATCCTTTCCGTGAAAAGTTCTAGAAATACTATACTAACTAACTTGAAGTAAAGGTATCTTTTGGGCAGTACAAAATGAATTAGAGCCCGTTTGGATTAGCTTATTTTAAGTGCTTTTAAGTCGAAATAGCTTTTAAGTTATTTTGTAGTGTTTGGATAAAGTAAAAAAGTGTTTTAAGCACTTATTTAAGCTAAAATACCAAAAACAAGTCAAAAGCAAAAAGTTAGAATTTCTAACTTATAGCTGCAACAATTCACATGTAGCCGAAATCTGTTAAACTTGTAGTATACCTGTTTGGATTGACTTAAAAAAAATAGCTTTTAAGCACAAGTGCTTAAAAGTACTTTTTAAGTGCTGGAGCTGGTTTTTATAAATAAACAGTTATGTGTTTAGATAAAATTGCTGGAGCTGAAAACAGCCGTTGATGTGTTTGGTAAAAAGTGTTTGTAAACATATTTTTCTGTTAAAATGACTTTAACATCCTCAAATCTGTTAACATTATAGAAGAATTTATTAATACATTTTTTTTAATTTGATCCCTTACAAAATAATTTAAGTTTAAACCGATTACATATGATAATAATAAATTATTTAAAGTTGAATTAGAAAAGTATCTAAATATAAAAACTGAGATTTCTGATACATTTTCTTACTTTTTACATATCTAATCTGAATAATATTTCATAGAGCATGGAGGATTGATTATTAGAGGCATCAATTGAATACTGATGAGAATGACAATCAAGACTACAATGTATGTTCTAACGCTCAAGCACTAAAGTTTGCGCCCCTTCATTTATTTACGCCTCTTTATTCCTATCTCAAGTAAAATAGCACTTAAAGTGGATTGATTTAATCAAAATGTTGATTTAACGAAAATGTTGCTAAAATATTTTGAAAACAAATAAAATCAAAAAAGAAATATAAAAATTCTAACAGATATCCGACAAGGAAGAAAGGGAAAAATCTTCGCATAATAATAGCAATAGCAGAAATAAAAAATGAAGGACAATAGCATAGAAATGGAGATGTAGGAACGAATGAAGATATGGGAGAAGAGATGGAGAAGACGCAGAACAAATAAAAAACCACTAGAAATTATGGCTTTGTACTGAAGGGGTACTTTTGAGATTATAAAATATATTAAGGGATAACATAGTAAAATGCTTGGTCAAAGGCAAACAAGCTTTAAGCTAAAAAGCAATAAGTTGGGATTACCCAACTTATCACTTTTCGCTTGTTTAGGACCTTTTAGCTTAAAAGCACTTCAACTTTAAGCAGATTTTAAGTTTGTCAAACACCTCAATAAGCTAAAAAATAATTTAAAAGCTGGTTTGACCAGCTTAAAAGCCCGTCCAAACAGACTCTTAAT